>JAUIMM010001237.1:0-262500 GCA_031769625.1 Taudactylus pleione
CCCCACTACTACCTCATTATATCCCCCATCTCCCCTCACACTGACCCCTCTCTCCCAGTATCACTCCCCCCCACTACTACCTCATTATATCCCCATCTCCCCTCACACTGACCCCTCTCTCCCAGTATCACTCCCCCCCACTACTACCTCATTATATCCCCCTCTCCCCTCACACTGACCCCTCTCCCCAGTATCACTCCCCCCCACTACTACCTCATTATATCCCCATCTCCCCTCACACTGACCCCTCTCCCCAGTATCACTCCCCCCCACTACTACCTCATTATATCCCCATCTCCCCTCACACTGACCCCTCTCCCCAGTATCACTCCCCCCACTACTACCTCATTATATCCCCATCTCCCCTCACACTGACCCCTCTCCCCAGTATCACTCCCCCCACTACTACCTCATTATATCCCCATCTCCCCTCACACTGCCCCCACTACTACCTCATTATATCCCATCTGCCCTCACACTGACCCCTCTCCCCAGTATCACTCCCCCCCACTACTACCTCATTATATCCCCCTCTCCCCTCACACTGACCCCTCTCCCCAGTATCACTCCCCCCCACTACTACCTCATTATATCCCCCTCTCCCCTCACACTGACCCCTCTCCCCAGTATCACTCCCCCCACTACTACCTCATTATATCCCCCTCTACCTCATAATTCAACCAGTATCCCCCACTACTACTCTAACCCATCTCCTCACACTGACCCCTCTCCCCAGTATCACTCCCCCCCCACTACTACCTCATTATATCCCCATCTCCCCTCACACTGACCCCTCTCCCCAGTATCACTCCCCCCCCACTACTACCTCATTATATCCCCATCTCCCCCCTCACACTGACCCCTCTCCCCAGTATCACTCCCCCCCCTACTACCTCATTATATCCCCATCTCCCTCACACTGACCCCTCTCCCCAGTATCACTCCCCCCACTACTACCTCATTATATCCCCATCTCCTCTCACACTGACCCCTCTCCCCAGTATCACTCCCCCCCCACTACTACCTCATTATATCCCCATCTCCCCTCACACTGACCCCTCTCCCCAGTATCACTCCCCCCCCACTACTACCTCATTATATCCCATCTCCCTCACACTGACCCCTCTCCCCAGTATCACTCCCCCCCACAACCTCATTATATCCCCATCTCCTCTCACACTGACCCCTCTCCCAGTATCACTCCCCCCACTACTACCTCATTATATCCCCATCTCCTCTCACACTGACCCCTCTCCCCAGTATCACTCCCCCCACTACTACCTCATTATATCCCCATCTCCCCTCACACTGACCCCTCTCCCCAGTATCACTCCCCCCCCCACTACTACCTCATTATATCCCATCTCCCCTCACACTGACCCCTCTCCCCAGTATCACTCCCCCCACTACCTCATTATATCCCCCTCTCCCCTCACACTGACCCCTCTCCCCAGTATCACTCCCCCCCACTACTACCTCATTATATCCCCCTCTCCCCTCACACTGACCCCTCTCCCCAGTATCACTCCCCCCACTACTACCTCATTATATCCCCCCTCTCCCCTCACACTGACCCCTCTCCCCCAGTATCATTCCCCCCCACTACTACCTCATTATATCCCCCTCTCCCCTCACACTGACCCCTCTCCCCAGTATCACTCCCCCCACTACTACCTCATTATATCCCATCTCCCCTCACACTGACCCCTCTCCCCAGTATCACTCCCCCCCTACCTCATTATATCCCCATCTCCCCTCACACTGACCCCTCTCCCCAGTATCACTCCCCCCACTACTACCTCATTATATCCCATCTCCCCTCACACTGACCCTCTCCCCAGTATCACTCCCCCTCTACCTCATTATATCCCCATCTCCCTCACACTGACCCCTCTCCCCAGTATCACTCCCCCCCACTACTACCTCATTATATCCCCCTCTCCCCTCACACTGACCCCCTCTCCCCAGTATCACTCCCCCCCACTACTACCTCATTATATCCCCCTCTCCCCTCACACTGACCCCTCTCCCCAGTATCACTCCCCCCCACTACTACCTCATTATATCCCCCTCTCCCCTCACACTGACCCCTCTCCCCAGTATCACTCCCCCCCACTACTACCTCATTATATCCCCATCTCCCCTCACACTGACCCCTCTCCCCAGTATCACTCCCCCCCCACTACTACCTCATTATATCCCCCTCTCCCCTCACACTGACCCCTCTCCCCAGTATCACTCCCCCCCACTACTACCTCATTATATCCCCCCTCTCCCCTCACACTGACCCCTCTCCCCAGTATCACTCCCCCCCACTACTACCTCATTATATCCCCCTCTCCCCTCACACTGACCCTCTCCCCAGTATCACTCCCCCCCACTACTACCTCATTATATCCCCCTCTCCCCTCACACTGACCCCTCTCCCCAGTATCACTCCCCCCACTACTACCTCATTATATCCCCCTCTACCTCATTATATCCCCATCTCCCCTCACACTGACCCCTCTCCCCAGTATCACTCCCCCCACTACTACCTCATTATATCCCCATCTCCCCTCACACTGACCCCTCTCCCCAGTATCACTCCCCCCCCACTACTACCTCATTATATCCCATCTCCCCTCACACTGACCCCTCTTCCCAGTATCACTCCCCCCACAACCTCATTATATCCCCATCTCCTCTCACACTGACCCCTCTCCCCAGTATCACTCCCCCCCACTACTACCTCATTATATCCCCATCTCCCCTCACACTGACCCCTCTCCCAGTATCACTCCCCCCACTACTACCTCATTATATCCCCATCTCCTCTCACACTGACCCCTCTCCCCAGTATCACTCCCCCCACTACTACCTCATTATATCCCCATCTCCCCTCACACTGACCCCTCTCCCCAGTATCACTCCCCCCCCCACTACTACCTCATTATATCCCATCTCCCCTCACACTGACCCCTCTCCCCAGTATCACTCCCCCCACAACCTCATTATATCCCCATCTCCTCTCACACTGACCCCTCTCCCCAGTATCACTCCCCCCCACTACTACCTCATTATATCCCCATCTCCTCTCACACTGACCCCTCTCCCCAGTATCACTCCCCCCACTACTACCTCATTATATCCCCATCTCCCCTCACACTGACCCCTCTCCCCAGTATCACTCCCCCCCCCACTACTACCTCATTATATCCCATCTCCCCTCACACTGACCCCTCTCCCCAGTATCACTCCCCCCACTACCTCATTATATCCCCCTCTCCCCTCACACTGACCCCTCTCCCCAGTATCACTCCCCCCACTACTACCTCATTATATCCCCCTCTCCCCTCACACTGACCCCTCTCCCCAGTATCACTCCCCCCACTACTACCTCATTATATCCCCATCTCCCCTCACACTGACCCCTCTCCCCAGTATCACTCCCCCTCTACCTCATTATATCCCCATCTCCCCTCACACTGACCCCTCTCCCCAGTATCACTCCCCCCACTACTACCTCATTATATCCCATCTCCCCTCACACTGACCCCTCTCCCCAGTATCACTCCCCCTCTACCTCATTATATCCCCATCTCCCCTCACACTGACCCCTCTCCCCAGTATCACTCCCCCCACTACTACCTCATTATATCCCCCTCTCCCCTCACACTGACCCCTCTCCCCAGTATCACTCCCCCCCACTACTACCTCATTATATCCCCTCTCCCCTCACACTGACCCCTCTCCCCAGTATCACTCCCCCCCACTACTACCTCATTATATCCCCCTCTCCCCTCACACTGACCCCTCTCCCAGTATCACTCCCCCCCACTACTACCTCATTATATCCCCATCTCCCCTCACACTGACCCCTCTCCCCAGTATCACTCCCCCCCACTACTACCTCATTATATCCCCCTCTCCCCTCACACTGACCCCTCTCCCCAGTATCACTCCCCCCCACTACTACCTCATTATATCCCCCTCTCCCCTCACACTGACCCCTCTCCCCAGTATCACTCCCCCCCCACTACTACCTCATTATATCCCCCTCTCCCCTCACACTGACCCCTCTCCCCAGTATCACTCCCCCCCACTACTACCTCATTATATCCCCCTCTCCCCTCACACTGACCCCTCTCCCCAGTATCACTCCCCCCACTACTACCTCATATCCCCATCTCCCCTCACACTGACCCCTCTCCCCAGTATCACTCCCCCCCCACTACTACCTCATTATATCCCCATCTCCCCTCACACTGACCCTCTCCCCAGTATCACTCCCCCCACTACTACCTCATTATATCCATCTGCCCTCACACTGACCCCTCTCCCCAGTATCACTCCCCCCACTACTACCTCATTATATCCCCATCTCCCCTCACACTGACCCCTCTCCCCAGTATCACTCCCCCCCACTACTACCTCATTATATCCCCCTCTCCCCTCACACTGACCCCTCTCCCCAGTATCACTCCCCCCACTACTACCTCAATTATATCCCCCTCTCCCCTCACACTGACCCCTCTCCCCAGTATCACTCCCCCCCACTACTACCTCATTATATCCCCCTCTCCCTCACACTGACCCCTCTCCCCAGTATCACTCCCCCCCACTACTACCTCATTATATCCCCCTCTCCCCTCACACTGACCCCTCTCCCCAGTATCACTCCCCCCCACTACTACCTCATTATATCCCCCATCTCCCCTCACACTGACCCCTCTCCCCAGTATCACTCCCCCCTCTACCTCATTATATCCCCATCTCCCCTCACACTGACCCCTCTCCCCAGTATCACTCCCCCCACAACCTCATTATATCCCCATCTCCCCTCACACTGACCCCTCTCCCCAGTATCACTCCCCCCACTACTACCTCATTATATCCCCATCTCCCCTCACACTGACCCCTCTCCCCAGTATCACTCCCCCCCACTACTACCTCATTATATCCCCATCTCCCCTCACACTGACCCCTCTCCCCAGTATCACTCCCCCCCACTACTACCTCATTATATCCCCCTCTCCCCTCACACTGACCCCTCTCCCCAGTATCACTCCCCCCACTACTACCTCATTATATCCCCCTCTCCCCTCACACTGACCCCTCTCCCCAGTATCACTCCCCCCCACTACTACCTCATTATATCCCCCTCTACCCTCACACTGACCCCTCTCCCCAGTATCAACTCCCCCCCACTACTACCTCATTATATCCCCCTCTCCCCTCACACTGACCCTCTCCCCAGTATCACTCCCCCCCACTACTACCTCATTATATCCCCATCTCCCCTCACACTGACCCCTCTCCCCAGTATCACTCCCCCTCTACCTCATTATATCCCCATCTCCCCTCACACTGACCCCTCTCCCCAGTATCACTCCCCCTCTACCTCATTATATCCCCATCTCCCCTCACACTGACCCCTCTCCCCAGTATCACTCCCCCCACAACCTCATTATATCCCCATCTCCCCTCACACTGACCCCTCTCCCCAGTATCACTCCCCCCACTACTACCTCATTATATCCCCATCTCCCCTCACACTGACCCCTCTCCCCAGTATCACTCCCCCCACTACTACCTCATTATATCCCATCTGCCCTCACACTGACCCCTCTCCCCAGTATCACTCCCCCCACTACTACCTCATTATATCCCATCTCCCCTCACACTGACCCCTCTTCCCAGTATCACTCCCCCACTACTACCTCATTATATCCCCCTCTACCTCATTATATCCCCATCTCCCCTCACACTGACCCCTCTCCTTAGTATCACTCCCCCCACTACTACCTCATTATATCCCCATCTCCCCTCACACTGACCCCTCTCCCCAGTATCACTCCCCCCCACTACTACCTCATTATATCCCATCTCCCCTCACACTGACCCCTCTTCCCAGTATCACTCCCCCCACAACCTCATTATATCCCCATCTCCTCTCACACTGACCCCTCTCCCCAGTATCACTCCCCCCCCACTACTACCTCATTATATCCCCATCTCCCCTCACACTGACCCCTCTCCCCAGTATCACTCCCCCCCACTACTACCTCATTATATCCCCCTCTCACTGACCCCTCTCCCCAGTATCACTCCCCCCACTACTACCTTATTATATCCCCCTCTCCCCTCACACTGACCCCTCTCCCAGTATCACTCCCCCCACAACTACCTCATTATATCCCATCTCCCCTCACACTGACCCCTCTCCCCAGTATCACTCCCCCTCTACCTCATTATATCCCCATCTCCCCTCACACTGACCCCTCTCCCCAGTATCACTCCCCCCACTACTACCTCATTATATCCCCATCTCCCCTCACACTGACCCCTCTCCCCAGTATCACTCCCCCCCACTACTACCTCATTATATCCCATCTGCCCTCACACTGACCCCTCTCCCCAGTATCACTCCCCCCCACTACTACCTCATTATATCCCCCTCTCCCCTCACACTGACCCCTCTCCCCAGTATCACTCCCCCCACTACTACCTCATTATATCCCCCTCTCCCCTCACACTGACCCCTCTCCCCAGTATCACTCCCCCCACTACTACCTCATTATATCCCCCTCTACCTCATTATATCCCCATCTCCCTCACACTGACCCCTCTCCTTAGTATCACTCCCCCCCACTACTACCTCATTATATCCCCATCTCCCCTCACACTGACCCCTCTCCCCAGTATCACTCCCCCCCACTACTACCTCATTATATCCCATCTCCCCTCACACTGACCCCTCTTCCCAGTATCACTCCCCCCACTACTACCTCATTATATCCCCCTCTACCTCATTATATCCCCATCTCCCCTCACACTGACCCCTCTCCTTAGTATCACTCCCCCCCACTACTACCTCATTATATCCCCATCTCCCCTCACACTGACCCCTCTCCCCAGTATCACTCCCCCCACTACTACCTCATTATATCCCATCTCCCCTCACACTGACCCCTCTTCCCAGTATCACTCCCCCCACAACCTCATTATATCCCCATCTCCTCTCACACTGACCCCTCTCCCCAGTATCACTCCCCCCCACTACTACCTCATTATATCCCCATCTCCCCTCACACTGACCCCTCTCCCCAGTATCACTCCCCCCACTACTACCTCATTATATCCCCCTCTCCCCCTCACACTGACCCCTCTCCCCAGTATCACTCCCCCCACTACTACCTCATTATATCCCCATCTCCCCTCACACTGACCCCTCTCCCCAGTATCACTCCCCCCACTACTACCTCATTATATCCCCATCTCCCCTCACACTGACCCCTCTCCCCCAGTATCACTCCCCCCCACTACTACCTCATTATATCCCATCTCCCCTCACACTGACCCCTCTCCCCAGTATCACTCCCCCCACTACTACCTCATTATATCCCCATCTCCCCTCACACTGACCCCTCTCCCCAGTATCACTCCCCCCCCACTACTACCTCATTATATCCCATCTGCCCTCACACTGACCCCTCTCCCCAGTATCACTCCCCCCCACTACTACCTCATTATATCCCCCTCTCCCCCTCACACTGACCCCTCTCCCCAGTATCACTCCCCCCCACTACTACCTCATTATATCCCCCTCTCCCCTCACACTGACCCCTCTCCCCAGTATCACTCCCCCCCACTACTACCTCATTATATCCCCATCTCCCCTCACACTGACCCCTCTCCCCAGTATCACTCCCCCCCCCACTACTACCTCATTATATCCCATCTCCCTCACACTGACCCCTCTTCCCAGTATCACTCCCCCCACTACTACCTCATTATATCCCATCTCCCCTCATACTGACCCCTCTCCCCAGTATCACTCCCCCCACTACTACCTCATTATATCCCCCTCTCCCCTCACACTGACCCCTCTCCCCAGTATCACTCCCCCCACTACTACCTCATTATATCCCCCTCTACCTCATTATATCCCCATCTCCCTCACACTGACCCCTCTCCTTAGTATCACTCCCCCCACTACTACCTCATTATATCCCCATCTCCCTCACAGCTGACCCCTCTCCCCAGTATCACTCCCCCCACTACTACCTCATTATATCCCATCTCCCCTCACACTGACCCCTCTTCCCAGTATCACTCCCCCCACTACTACCTCATTATATCCCCCTCTACCTCATTATATCCCCATCTCCCCTCACACTGACCCTCTCCTTAGTATCACTCCCCCCACTACTACCTCATTATATCCCCATCTCCCCTCACACTGACCCCTCTCCCCAGTATCACTCCCCCCCACTACTACCTCATTATATCCCATCTCCCCTCACACTGACCCCTCTTCCCAGTATCACTCCCCCCACAACCTCATTATATCCCCATCTCCTCTCACACTGACCCCTCTCCCCAGTATCACTCCCCCCCACTACTACCTCATTATATCCCCATCTCCCTCACACTGACCCCTCTCCCCAGTATCACTCCCCCCACTACTACCTCATTATATCCCCTCTCCCCTCACACTGACCCTCTCCCCAGTATCACTCCCCCCACTACTACCTCATTATATCCCCATCTCCCCTCACACTGACCCCTCTCCCCAGTATCACTCCCCCCACTACTACCTCATTATATCCCCATCTCCCCTCACACTGACCCCTCTCCCCAGTATCACTCCCCCCCACTACTACCTCATTATATCCCATCTCCCCTCACACTGACCCCTCTCCCCAGTATCACTCCCCCCACTACTACCTCATTATATCCCCATCTCCCCTCACACTGACCCCTCTCCCCAGTATCACTCCCCCCCACTACTACCTCATTATATCCCATCTGCCCTCACACTGACCCCTCTCCCCAGTATCACTCCCCCCCACTACTACCTCATTATATCCCCCTCTCCCCTCACACTGACCCCTCTCCCCAGTATCACTCCCCCCCACTACTACCTCATTATATCCCCCTCTCCCCTCACACTGACCCCTCTCCCCAGTATCACTCCCCCCACTACTACCTCATTATATCCCCATCTCCCCTCACACTGACCCCTCTCCCCAGTATCACTCCCCCCCCACTACTACCTCATTATATCCCATCTCCCCTCACACTGACCCCTCTCCCCAGTATCACTCCCCCCCACTACTACCTCATTATATCCCCCTCTCCCCTCACACTGACCCCTCTTCCCAGTATCACTCCCCCCACTACTACCTCATTATATCCCATCTGCCCTCACACTGACCCCTCTCCCCAGTATCACTCCCCCCACTACTACCTCATTATATCCATCTCCCCTCACACTGACCCCTCTCCCCAGTATCACTCCCCCCACTACTACCTCATTATATCCCATCTGCCCTCACACTGACCCCTCTCCCCAGTATCACTCCCCCCCACTACTACCTCATTATATCCCATCTGCCCTCACACTGACCCCTCTCCCCAGTATCACTCCCCCCCACTACTACCTCATTATATCCCCCTCTCCCCTCACACTGACCCCTCTCCCCAGTATCACTCCCCCCCACTACTACCTCATTATATCCCCCTCTCCCCTCACACTGACCCCTCTCCCCAGTATCACTCCCCCCACTACTACCTCATTATATCCCCATCTCCCCTCACACTGACCCCTCTCCCCAGTATCACTCCCCCCCCACTACTACCTCATTATATCCCATCTCCCCTCACACTGACCCCTCTCCCCAGTATCACTCCCCCCCACTACTACCTCATTATATCCCCCTCTCCCCTCACACTGACCCCTCTTCCCAGTATCACTCCCCCCACTACTACCTCATTATATCCCATCTGCCCTCACACTGACCCCTCTCCCCAGTATCACTCCCCCCCACTACTACCTCATTATATCCCCATCTCCCCTCACACTGACCCCTCTCCCCAGTATCACTCCCCGGTGCAGCGTTCCCCGTAGTGACGGATGAAGCCCCCGGTGCAGCGCTCCCCTCCCCACGGCCCAGACTCACCAGCATGATCGCAGCCGCCATCCGACCCTTCGGGCTGAATCTCCGCAACTAAGAAATATCGCGAGAGTTACAGCCGGGTCCCGGTCACACGGCGGCGCGGGGGGATCTCGCGAGAGCCGCTGTGTTTCCTTCCCGCCCCAAGCACCGCGAGATGGTGGCGGGAGCCGCTGCTCTCGCGAGAACACCGCGCAGTCTGCACACAGCTTCTTGTTTTTCTAGTTTTGCACTTTTTATTGCGGAGGAATGTGCAGCGGGCGGGCGGGGATCAGACCATGTGTGAGTGGAGGCAGGGGGCTTCCTCCTGAGTGTGGGGTCAGGGGTGTATGTGGGGGCCAGAGCTCCCCTGGCAAAGTAAGGGACTGGCACACACCCCCCACATTTTCCAAAAAACCTTAAAACAAGACCATGCTATCTAAGGGAACGGATTCTCAACAGAAATCAATACATTTGAAGCCGCTATTTTGGATAATATTAATAATATCTTATGTTATACACCTACACGATGAGGAAATACCGGGACCGATTCAGATTAATCCTCTTCTGATGACTACCAGAAAATTATGGCATATCTTACGCCACAGACATACATTAAATCCATATATTTCCTTACACCTCCCTTTTATATACAGAAAGAAAAGAGATTTGCCCCCCAGCACACTGCAGCAAAAACAATACTTAACTCCTGCATGATAAAAGAGATTCAGAGGTATTGGTTACATACATTTGCAAATATATGAATAAGCGCCGGGCCATCGTCAAGGCTCCTCTATACTGCCGTCCCTAACATTAAGGGGTTCACGTGCAAGACGCAAGGTACCCCAAAAAATTCCAGCCAAGGACCATCCCCAGGGCATCACATGAAGTGTAAAGCTGCATACACACACACAACGATTTTATTACCAACGATTTATGAACGATTTTCTGTCAGATTTTTTTTGAACTACAAAGGATTTTTGCATATTCCCTTAATGAAAATCGTTGAGTTGACAAGTCTGACTGAACTACAAACGTGAACGCGCATGAACGATAATTGTTCATCGTTTGACTCAGAAAGTGAACGATTTTTTCAAACGATTATCATTTAATGATATCATTTAACGATAATCGTTCCAAAAATCGTTGTGTGTGTATGCAGCTTAAAGGATAGATGTGTAAGGATAAATCAATAAGTGTTAACGAATTAAGAAAGAATTAAAATGACATAATAAATAAACGATTAGAAAAATGATAAAAAATATGTGAATTAAGTGGTGATGCCCCGAAAAAGGCCCAGCCAGAGCCACCTACGGGGGCTCCACGACCAAACGCTCACCCCAAAATAATTATTGCTACATAATAGTGGCACCCACTCTGGGTCATATAATTACAATTAATGTACTGCATGATAACAGTACATGTAGAAGCTGAGAGCTAACTCACCTTGGAGGTACCCCAAAAACCTCCACATGGCACTATAAGGACCAGCACATCCTCCCAATGCTGGCTCCCTTCATGCCTCTCAGAACTGCAAATACAAGTATAGTGGTCGCTCACATCAGCTTAATGATATTGCTCAGGTGCTTGTAAAGAGCGGGGTTGACACTGACCCACAGAAAAAAGGGATTTTCCCTACAGCACACTGCAGCAATATCAAGAAAAAATACTTAAATCCTTTTTCAGGGCATCACCACTTAATTCACATAGATATTTTTTATCACTTTTCTAATTGTTTATCAATTATGTCATTTTAATTCTTTCACATTTCATTAACACTTACTGATTTATCTTTACACATCTATTCTTTACACTTCACTATCACCTTTTTTTCCCCTTTTTTCGTGTGATGCCCTGGGGATGGTCCTTGGCTGGAATTGTTTGGGGTACCCTGCTTCTCGGACGTGAACCCCTTAATGTTAGGGACGCCAGTATAGAGGAGCCTTGACGATGGCCTGGCGCTTATTCATAAATTTGCAAATCTATGTAACTAATACCTCTGAATCTCTATTATCATGTAGGATTTAAGTATTTTTTGTTAATTTTGCTGCAGTGTGCTGGAGGACAAATCCCCTTTTTTCTGTGCTCAGTGTAAACCCCGCCCTTTACAAGCACCTGTGCTATGTCATTAAGCTGATATCAGCGAACACCATATTTTTTGTTTACCTCCCATTTATACACAACCCAAATTTCCAGCACGGTGAGGCTGGACACCCCTTTACATTGTGGCATAGAAGTGGAATCGCTTCCATCCGGCATTTTACGGACATCACTTTAAGAAAACCCTAAACATTAACACAAATAAGAGACAAATTACCCAATTGTCAGCTCCTCACCCCAATCATACTACCAAGCACAACACTACATAGCTCAACTCTCCAGAAAACTAGCTCCGAATGATTATATTAATGATCTAGATAATTTACTCACTACGGAAAACCATAAAACTAAAGCTATACCACGGCACTACTCGTTCTTATATAATTCGCTAGTTTATAATACCCAACACACAGACTTGGCAGAGTGGAAAGAATATTTTCCGTCTTTATCCATAGAGTACTTATTACGTTCATTTGAACAATCGGTTAAGCTAGTGCCAGCAACTTCTTACACAGAGCTCTTCCTGAACATATTACACAGAACCTATCTCACCGCTTATCGTAGATATGTAATGGGACTGTTGGAGGATTCTAGGTGTCTTCGTTGCGGAGCGCCAGACGCGGAATTGATGCATTGTTTATGGAACTGCCCAATTATACAGGGTTTCTGGGTTTCGGTGGGAAATTATGTCAATAAATATTTGGTGAATTGCCTTCCATTAACACCTGAATGGGCGATATTCGGCATTACACCTAAGGAAACTAAAGTATCAAGAGGGGTTAAAAAGCTACTAATTACAATCTCAGTGGTAGCTAAAAAATGTACATTGCAGGTATGGCTGCAAGCCACAGCGCCTACACTAACGATGTTTCAAGGGAAACTTTTCCATATCTTTCGAATGGAGTGGCTGCATGCCACGTTGCAAAAAAGAAAGGTTCACGGAACTTGGGACAGCTACATCGAAACGTTATCCCAACCATTGAAAGAACAATTAGAGAAATGTTTTAGGAAAACACTCTGGTATGAAACACGTATTTGTGCAAATGATCCCCCAATAACATTTTAATGTATATAATCACCCGCTGAGAGTTATGAAAAGTTGACGAGAACCCGGGCTTACATATTACAAATTTGTTAGTATTATTCATATATATATATTGTTTTATCGATTATACTGCAGTGATATATTAGTACAGATATCTACTGATTGATTATTGTATCAGTTTTCAGATGTTGATTTTCTGTGTATATGCTATAAATATGTCACTGTTCATATTAAGATCAATTTTATATGTGTAATCTTTGTACTATTGTACACAAATATTGTGCTTCAATAAAGAAACATTTAAAAAAAAAAAAACAAGACCATGCATGTGTCTATGTCAGCGCTGCAGGCACACGTGTGCACACCTGTATAAGTAACGCACAGGCTAGCACGTCACACACTTACCTGGCACACTCTGACAGGGGTCACACACACATGTGAGGTAAGTGTCCGCACATGCAGCACATGACATACACAGCTCCTCCCCTGATCTGTACATGTTATACGCTTCTTTTCCCACCAAACTCCGCGAGCTCGACCGGCGCCAGCAGCATAGTGTGTGGCCGGGCTCATGCAGTTGTCGTGTGGCCATAGCAGGAGAGAGAGAGCTCATGGTGCCATGTATGACTGTCAGTGAGGGGGTGACGTGTATGACTGTCAGTGAGGGGGTGACGCGTATGACTGTCAGTGAGGGGGTGACGCGTATGACTGTCAGTGAGGGGTGACGCGTATGACTGTCAGTGAGGGGGTGACGCGTATGACTGTCAGTGAGGGGTGACGCGTATGACTGTCAGTGAGGAGGTGACGCGTATGACTGTCAGTGAGGAGGTGACGCGTATGACTGTCAGTGAGGAGGTGACGCGTATGACTGTCAGTGAGGGGGTGATGTATATGACTGTCAGTGAGGCGGTGACGCGTATGACTGTCATTGAGGAGGTGACGCGTATGACTGTCAGTGAGGGGGTGACGCGTATGACTGTCGGTGAGGGGGTGACGCGTATGTTGGTGAGGCGGTGACGCGTATGTCTGTCAGTGAGGGGGTGACGCGTATGACTGTCAGTGAGGGGTGACGCGTATGACTGTCAGTGAGGAGGTGACGCGTATGACTGTCAGTGAGGAGGTGACGCGTATGACTGTCAGTGAGGGGGTGATGTATATGACTGTCAGTGAGGCGGTGACGCGTATGACTGTCATTGAGGAGGTGACGCGTATGACTGTCAGTGAGGGGGTGACGCGTATGACTGTCGGTGAGGGGGTGACGCGTATGACTGTCGGTGAGGCGGTGACGCGTATGTCTGTCAGTGAGGGGGTGATGCGTATGACTGTCAGTGAGGGGTGACGCGTATGACTGTCAGTGAGGAGGTGATGGGGTGACGCGTATAACTGTCAGTGAGGGGGTGACGCGTATGTCTGTCAGTGACGGGGTGACGTGTATTCCTGTCAGTGAGGAGGTGACGTGTATGACTGTCAGTGCGGGGGTGACGTGTATGACTGTCAGTGAGGAGGTGAGGTGTATGACTGTCAGTGAGGAGGTGACGTGTATGACTGTCAGTGAGGAGGTGACGTGTATGACTGTCAGTGAGGAGATGATGTGGTGCTATCAGGGAGGGGGTGACGTGTATGACTGTCAGTGAGGAGGTGATGTGCATGACTGTCAGTGAGGAGGTGATGTGTTTGACTGTCAGTGAGGGGGTGATGTGTATGACTGTCAGTGAGGGGGTGATGTGTATGACTGTCTGAGGAGGTGACGCATGTGACTGTCAGTGAGGGTGTGACGTGTGTGGCTGTCAGTGAGGGGGTGATGTGTATTCCTGTCAGTGCGGGGGTGACGTGTATGACTGTCAGTGAGGGGGTGACGTGTATGACTGTCAGTGCTTATTGCAGAGTGTCAGGTGCCTGGTTGAGACACAGAGCTGGAGCTGAGATTTATGAGTAATGAGAAATAAACAAGTGAAGTCTTATGAATGTGGAAATTTTGGAAACATGAATGTTCACTGAAGCTATTGTCCTCCAGTGGTCAAACTCTCAATGTGTAATTACCCCACCAGAGGTCCACCTTGCCTGTACCTCCCTGCACAGGGACATCAGTGGTACATTGCGTATCGCTGCACAGAACATGTTACCTGTTAGACCACCATAGTTCTCTTTCCTTACCCCTCCTCTAGGTGGCTTAATTATTACCTCAGTCAGTTTGATGTACCCCCTGTACTCATGTATGAATATCCTTAGTACCTAGCCTATGAGTGGGCTATGGGGGCTGGACTTAGAAAACACTGCACTAGTCTCTTCTGTGATATCATCTAACATGGGCAGAGAAAGTGTCTATCAGGCTCCATCCTGGCGAGTCCCAAAGTGTCCGCTCGGTACTTGATGTCACCACTTGGTGATGCACATTGACAATGGCCTAACACCTGGTTCTCTCCTACATACGCAGAATTATGCTTCACAAGTGTTAGAAAGGGACTATCATATTAATAATGGACACAGATCATCCCCAAATGGTAATCCCGGGTCACGTATGTGTCCACCGAGGCCAGGACCCTCCTAGGCACGTGAGTAGCACACCATGGGCGTGATTCTAAGTGTCTTGGTTATATTATGTATCACAAGGTATTAGGCACCTTGTAACCCTTTGTGTTTATTAAATGACCCCTGATGTGTAAGGTTCAGCTGGGGTTAATCAGGGTTAATTATTTGAGAAGATAACAGGTGAGGGGAGGTTGGCAGATTTATGTATAGCCCATTGGGACTGTCAGTCAGTGAACCAACCAACTGGTAATGGTAAAATGATGGGGTCTGATACATATCTCACTTGTCCTTCTCACCAACTTGAGGTTGGCCTGGAGAACGTTACCCACACGCACACACACACACACACCAAAAGAATGTTGAGTAGACAAGCAGGATCTTGGCTAATTTGCATTGACAAGGACAGGGGGGTGGCCAGCATGACACACAGATACGGATAAATACCGTATCCCACTTACAGAACTTTGTACAATTCTTGGAATCCAATCTGACATTACTACATTTTCTTGTGTCACCCAGCAAGCAGATTCATGTAAGTGAGACTTTTGTTTATAAGAAAATTATTTGCCTAAGACCATCTTTGTTTGCCATCCTTATTAATTGTTTTTTTTTTGTATAATTTCAGAATTGTATCTTTGTCATATTAAACTTCATTTAATAAAATTGGTCTCTGCAGTTCTTATTGGATCCATTTTGCCTGTGAATTTGGCTTATCCATTGTAACACAACCGGATTAGGGGTCCCTCTTCACACACACAGCAGCCGGAAAAATAGTACAACAGTCTGGGGTCTCGTACTAGCTGGTCGGTACCAGTCTTTATTGTGCAACATAAAAGGAAAACAAAAAATCAAAGTAAACGGTAGCCCATCTGGGCGCTAACTAGACATGAGGTTCCCTCTCTAAAGAAATAGTTGGTCCTACTGCCTCCACCATCAACACAAGTGTATGCACAAGACTTACAGGTAGTTTTCACCTAGTGTCTCTGAGCCAGCCAGTCTGCTTGCTCTCCCAAGTATGAGACACTCAGCTTACAATCACACACAGCCTATATCAGCCAGTTCCAGGTGCAGACCCTAATGAGCCTGCTAACAGGCCAATAAGGCCAAAACCCGGAGTGGCCTGTGGATGGAGCCCTCCCTCTCCTCACATCCACACCTCCAAGACCCAAACCGGCTTTTCCAAAAAGCTGACACTCAAATCTGCTTAACTGCAGACTTTTCTCCTGGGGTTTTTTAGAACACAGAGACCAAAAACCTAGGACAAATGTATCTACCACTCACCACTTTACCAGTGTTGCTATCACACCATGCTACATATCGGTACTATAGGTTATTCTTTGGGTAATGAAACCTGGGACTTAATGGTAATTGCGTAGGGAGATTTTTACATTTCCTACTTACAGTGTGTTGCTCCTGAAATTCTTTTTGCGATGACTATTAATACTATGGAATCAATAGTGAGTGGGAGAGATACTGGGGGGGTGTAATCATTTCTGGTGGCTGTTATTGATTAACTCTGTGTCAGGCCCACATCATGCAGGCTCAAGTGACTGCTGATCCTGACAAACTTACAGACAGCGGTAAGAGATTGGAGTATTTTGGGACCGGGTTGATGACATTGAGTTGCTCGCATTCTGCACGCACTACCAGTGTACACACAGGGCCTGATTCAGACCCACTCGCAAGCGCATAGCGCTCGCTGGCCGGGCAGTTTGACTGCGCGAGCGCGAGCCCCGGAGCGAGTGAGAAATTCACTCGCTCCGGGGCTCGCTACAAATGGGGTGGCCGTCGATGTTGATCGACAGCTCTTCGGACCTGCGAGCTGCCTCCGGCCATAGTCCATCAATTTTATTACAACTATGTGAAAAGGCCTAAAATCTCTCACGGCACATGTGTTAAACAAAGTGAACGCACAATGGCGCTGCTAGGATCGAGATGACAGTATCAGAAATGTTGTAGAAAAGTGATGAGCGGTGGCAGGAAATGCGCTGTATGGTAGTGTTAATAAAAGCGGCTGCGCTCACCGACGCAGGCATGGAAGGCCATAGTCATATAGAGAAATTGCACGTGCAATTGAGCTGGAGAAAATTTAAATGGTACGACCGATGGTGGCACCTAAGGACACACCAATCGGTGATACTGTCGGCCTGATTCAGAGCTGGACGCGTTAACATTCACAACTGTGATTTCAGGGGCCTCGGACTTGTGGATATATGCTAATGACTCAGCCGCTGTCTTTAGCACAGAGATGCCCACCGCCAGCGTCTCAAATGAGTCGCTTATGTACAAAATATCAGGAACACCGGTCTCACTATCACACTGCTGAGCGCACTGCTACGGTGTCTCAGAATGTCCAACTCAACTAAGATGCCGGGACCTGACCAACTGCAAACGAATTTGCAGTGGCTGACAAGGACATGCCCAGAAAACGGTGTCGACGCGCCTGCATATCTGTATCTACCACACGTTACCTACTAGAAACGGTCACTAGGTGTCACTCACTTTGCAAATAAATCCCCACTGCCCCCAGGTCTTCTGTAGGGTGTTGTGTAGGGTCTTGTGTTTAGCTTTCTGATACCACATCTCGCACAACTCTCTGATCATGCAACTCTTGAATCTTTTCCTTGATACAAATGCTGTCAATAGTGAGTAAAAAAGTTCTCCTGCAGTACTTGAATTACAGTGGTGGTGTCACGCCTAAGGAATGAGGTTGGTCGGAACAGTCGGGGAGGCTATAGAGGAGACTTGGGAGGTGTGAATGAATCTTGGTGGCCTGAGCTAGGACTTCCTCATATATTGCTGTGAGGAGGGAGAGGAACTGCAGTGGATGATGGGCCAGAAGGCGAGGACAGGAATATAATGTCTTTATTATTATTTTGTATTTATTAAGTAGAGACAGTGCTGGATGGAAGAGACAGGTTGAAGAGATGGCCGAGGTAAGAACAGGCTTCAGGAGAGAGGTAGAAAATACAATAAAATGGGAGGGAATCCCGACCGTCGGCTTCCCAACTGTCTAATCCCGGCAAGGGGTTAAATGACAAGCGTCGAAATCCCGACGCCTGTCATTTTACCTACACCCCGGGAGCCCGACACCTGGCTTACCGATAGAAGGTAAGCTGGGCGCGGACAGCCGCGGGGGGGGGGGGGGAGAGTTAGGTTTAGGCTTCCCGGGGGGGACTTAGGGTTAGGCATCCCCCGGGAGTTTAGGGTTAGGTTAGGGGAAGGGAGGGTTAGGCACCCCCGGGGGGGAGGTTAAGGTTAGGCACCCCCCGGGGGACTTAGAGGGGGGATTAGGGATGGGTTAGGCACTTGGGGGGGAGGTTAGGGTTAGGCACCCCTAAGGGAGGGTTACGGGGGTTGAATAGGTTAGGAAATACTTACCTTGGGATGATCAGGATTTTCACTGCTGCCGGGATTTGCCGGCGGTCAGTTATACTGAATCCATGGAGAGAGGGGGGTGATGAGAAGATGACACAGATTTCATGCCCAGTGGTAGGAAAGGAGAATAGGATAGTGACGTGACGTGTATATGATGAGTGGGAAGAGTATAGACTTTATTTTATACTGCTAGGAAGATTTTATAACCAGACAGTGTGTGAGACCCCGAGAATGATCTACATGGTGGCCAGGAAAGATGCAATAGCAGGAACTTCCCTGAGAACTCCCTGCTACTGGATTAAGGGGGCGATTCAGACCCGGATGCAATGCAACGCACTTTCGCAGCCGGCAGGGGCAGGGTATGCAAATTCCGCGATTGCATGGCAAGGCTTAAGGACACCCTCTATGTCTTAGAGAGCGACGGCACAGCGCAGGCAGGGGCGCCGAGAGGGGGGGGGAGCGGGTACAGATTATCCGGGCCCGGGCTTCCTGAGGGGCCCGGCAGGGGTCCGACGCCGCCCCCCCCTCCCTCACAGCAGCCCAGCATACAGCGTACTCGCGCCAGTCTAAAGACGCCCCCTTTTATTTCATAGCACTCGTCATCTCCTGGAAGTGTCTGTAACATCAGTAACATCGGGAGCCATCGGAGATGCTCGTAGCCCTTGAGGTAGACCCCACCCTGCCACAAACACTGCGATCACTGCAGGCTGAAATACAACCAGGTGACGTGTACAATGACGGCTCCATGCTAATTATGCACGCCCATGAAACGCCGTTAGAACGCACAGACACGCCTACGATCACACATCCACACCCCCATTTTCATAGACCTTCCCTTGACACCACCCACAAACGGCGCTATCTGTCACTCAAATTAACGCTCAGTCTGTGTGCTTCCAGCGCCCGATTCCCGATCGCTAAAACTGGCTTGTGCACGCGTACTGCGGCTTATACGCATGCGCAGAATGCGAAAATTGGCCAGCTATGAGCAAACGCCGCCTTGCGTCTGGGTCTGAATCAGGCCCTAAGCCTCACCACTCACATTACGCATGCTGGTACTGCACCCACTGACCTGCTGTGCTATAACGCACAGCTACTAATCACGCCCTATGTGCTGACCTCTTCTGTTAGTCCCTCCTACATGAGACTATTGTAAGATTTTTTTACTAGGGACACTTTGAGTCATACTTGCTGACTTTGCTGGACACTTCGGGGGCTGGGGCCAGGCCCCTATGTAATTTTTTTCACGACATGTAGCCCCATACAGAGCCGAGATTCCTGGCAATGATCACCCCATCCTGCCATCTTCACTAGGAAGTGGGTGGGATGCGGGAGATCTGGACACTCTTTCAGGGGTGCGGGGGGCTCCCCGATAATTCGGGAGCCTTCCGCAAACTTCCAGAACAATAGGGTGAGTTCCCAATTGGCTCCTTATCATACCATTATGGTACCCCACAAAGAGGGGAACCAACCAGTGGGGCACCAGAATGTTGTTAACATGTTTAGTATAAGTGACTTTAACCTAGGCCAAGTTATTGATGTGCTGGACTGGTGTAAGGAGAATAGGTTGGAGGACTGACCCCTATTATGGGGGGAGGACTTGGTAATGCCCCGTAAAACACCTGCTAATTTGTGGAGGGACACGAGGACAGGACGTACCACGGGAGATAACAGGGGGAAAAAACTGCTCTGGCTGGGCAATGGGGAGTGTGGAGAGATAACACGCGAGCAGTGAAGGGCCGTTGAGGGGAGCACGAGCAGGAGACTCTGCCTTTAAAAGGGACAGAGTACGCGTGGCAAGTGCGCAGTTGTTTAGGAGAGACGGAGGCAGGGTGAGGCGCGCTGCATCAAACCTTACCTGGCGGAGTCGGGGAGAGTCAGCCGGCGGTCCGGAGGCGAGCAGAGACGAAGCGGCATCACAGAGCTGTCCGAGGGACAGGAGGAGGTAGCCGGAAACGGACGGGAGTGCTGTCGGAAGGAGGTGCGGCTTCAGTGGGGGGACCCTTGATTGACGGCTGCCGGGGAGAGTGGAGGCGTGTCCGGAGGCGGAGCAGGAGAGTCCGATCGGAGGTGATGACAGACTCTGTGAGAGAAATTAAGGCTGATCACAGCGGGGGTAAGAGACTAATTAGCATCAATCACCACCAGCAGCGTGTACCATCAAGTACCCCAAGTATACAGACAAGGACCCCTTTTGCTAGTGGGACGGATAAGCTCTCCCCCCAATTAACCCCTGTTACATTGGAACTTATAACACTCCCCCCATTTACAGTGGGGCAGCATAGTACAGTGACACCCCCCCTACAAGTGCAGGAGACTGCTTCAATAAACTCTCCCATTTAAGCAGACCGATGTTACAAAGTCCCAGCAGCAGTGACATTGCCAGCCACTCGTCTCCCTATTACTGCTGCGTGGTTTGATAGAAACAGTAACTTTGTATCAGGAGCTGGCAGCCGGCTAGAATCATCAGAAAGGGCTATTGAGTATTGGCAGCATTAGGAAAAGTTGAGCTACGTCCAGGTTATTGCAGAAAGCTGAGCTTAGGGACTAAATTGACGAATTCAGTGACACTGTCAGCAGCGTGTCTCATCACCCCTCCAAAGTGCTGTATTGGAGTGTACAGACAGTAACTGGGTATCAGTATTTATCAGCTGTTTAGGACACAAAGAGCATCTACAGTTAGGAATAACTCCGCTCTGCATCCCTTACCAGCGGAGTCAGTCTAGTTACAAAACAGGCTAAGGACAATCGGATGAACCAGTATCCCGGGCACCGCAGTGTACACTTAGCAAGACTTAAGACTTTATTAATTTATTAAAGTGTAGCTTCTGGCCAGCAAGCGCATTAGGATAGTTAGCGTATATAAGGATTCTTTTATAAACTGTTATCCATTATTGTTGCTATGTCTCTATAGTGTTTAAGGTAAAATCCACCGTTATATGTTATTGCATGCAATAACCTTTTTAAATCCATAGGAGCAGAGTGATACTAATCGTAGCCAGGAGGCTGAGTTCCTGCATAATAAAAACTTGTGTCATTGTTTCGTTAATCTGAATCGACATTGTAAAAGCAATTGGTACAGTAATTCCCATTCAAAGTGAACCTGTAATTTATGTTACATGAATGTGTTGTAATAATATAGAACTTCTGTGTTGCAATAAAATTACCTCTTTACCTCTCTGTGTTGAATGTGAACCGAGAAACCCCATTTGTACGCCTAACCGGTGCTAGGGTGTCACACCATTATATTCCGGTAACCAGGATGCCGGCTCCTCTCCTCTTGCTGGCTGGTCTATGAGAGAGTAAGGTGGTCTCCGGACCTCTGCTTTTGTACCCCTCTAGGAGACTGAACTACCCTAGAGAATGATTGATGATAATTCCTTCTGTGAAATCTTTTAGCTTTGGCTGTGCTGTGCAATGGCCACTAGGAGGCAGTGTAAGCCTAGGTTACATAGCATGCACGGGACTAGGCAGATGGCTGTATTGCAGAATTTTCCGCTAGTTGGAAATTTATGAAAACTATTACTAAGCCCAATCGGGGGGCATCTATGAAAGGAATATCACATGCTGTGGTCCCAGTCTTTACAATCACCAAGGCTGTCCCCATAGGCTTCTATGGGGAGTGTGTAAAAACCTGACTGACCTTAGCCCATTGTAAGACCATATGCTACAATGGGCTATATACATTTTCTACAGAGGGATCGATCTCTGGAACCAATCAGAGGGCCTTATTCTGCTACGGACGGAATTTCAAAGCTGCTCGCAAGCAGTAGCATCAAGCCTCCTGTATTACGTATGCGAGCTGCGTTGTTCAACGCAGCATCGGATACTCTGCGGAACATCGACGGCTAAGGTAACCCTTGGGGTCACACAGCCGTCCGCTGCAGATAAGACACAATATCATTATTAATGGCACAATATAATTATTACTGACAATATAATTATTACTGGCATGATATAATGATTACTGGCACGATATAATTATTACTGACACAATATAATTATTACTGGCACAATATAATTATTACTAGCACAATATAATTATTACTGACACAATATAATTATTACTGACATAATATAATTATTACTGGCACAATATAATTATTACTGGCACGATATAATTATTACTGACGCAATATAATTATTACTGGCACAATATAATTATTACTGGCACAATATAATTATTACTGACATGATATAATTATTACTGACGTGATATAATTATTACTGACGTCATATAATTATTACTGGCACAATATAATTATTACTGGCACGATATAATTATTACTGACATGCTATAATTATTACTGACGCGATATAATTATTACTGGCACAATATAATTATTACTGGCACGATATAATTATTACTGATGCAATATAATTATTACTGGCGCAATATAATTATTACTAGCACAATATAATTATTACTGGCACGATATAATTATTACTGGCACGATATAATTATTACTGATGCAATATAATTATTACTGGCACAATATAATTATTACTAGCACAATATAATTATTACTGGCACGATATTCTGCGATAAGAAAGTATAATTATGGGGGCTAAAATACGGTCATACATAAATAGGAGTGGGGTATATTTTGTTTACATTGTGTCAACTCTGATGAAATGCCGACATGATTTGAATGTTGACAAAACCTCCCTGGAGGTCTAGCGGTGACTAACCTGGTACAGCGGATCTGGCGGCTCCACTGGCGATGTCAGGAAAACTTTGGCGGATCCTGCGTCACTTCTGACGGTTAATTATGACTATCCCTCCCCCTACTGCCAAACTCTAACCTCCCCTCCCGTAGCCTAACGCTCCGCGGGTGCTGACATTTCAACATCATTACTGTCGACATTGTGAATTATGACTACATCCCCGTAAATAGGCCCCTGTAATATGTCATTGGCTGCCAAGGAAAATACTGTTTTCATTTACTTCTGTTGACCCCAAACTGCCCCTGAACAACCCCCCTGCCCCCATCCCAACCTTCTCATCTAATGTAAACCTCTTCATGGATAGACAAATCCATTAGCTCAAAAAAGATCTGAATGTCCTAATAGGCGTATAAAGGCTTACATGCTGGTCTGCGCGGTCCGTAGTCACCTCTGCTCATGTGCGAACGCCCATTCCGCCTCCCAGGGTGTAAGGCTCAATACCTGCACATATGCGTGTGGGTCAGATAAGTGCTTTTGGTTTCTGAACGTGCGCATGGCGAATTAACACTGGATACACGATGTCAGCGGCCGCACATTCGTCTCTTACGTCTACTGCGGTGGATGCGCCCAATGGATACAAACAACTGTGCGTCTGGTAAATGTAATACGTCCCTCTTTGTCCATGTGAAATGTAGGTGGGTGTGGAAGAGTGCGATGCCCTGTGTGTGATACTGGTTTCCTGATACTGTGGTACCTCCATAAAGCCATCGTATGGACGCAGCGCTTTAGTGAATACGTCAGGAATCAGATCTATAAATACAGGCATAACACAGAAAACATTTACCGTCCATCTGACCACTTCTCTCCGAGCCCCCTGTAAGGTGTCTGTTGTCCTATCAGTATGGACCTTGTGGGGTATATTTACTAAAGTGCATTTTTTAGAAATGTAGATGTTGCCCATAGCAACCAGTCAGATTCTACTTATCATTCATTTAGCACTTTCTAGAAGATAATAGCTAGAATCCACTTCTATACCCGCACTTTAGTAAATATACTCCCTTGTGTCAGGTCCACCATCCAAACATTATCTTCTGATTGGCAATGCTGGTGATCTAGATCTACTACTTGTCTGGAAAGTTGGGTTAATTACATACCTACCGACATTTTGACTTCCCCTGTGGGAGAGGGCTGCCAGGTCGGTGTCGCAGGAGGCGTGACAGGGATATGAAACTGAATTGGGGGCGGAGTTAGCGCTTGACCGGGCAATCATGTAATTGTGGCCCTGCCCTATAAACACAATGGCGAGACTGCCAAATGGGCAGGGGCTGAATCGGGTCACCCCCCCGCGCTGCAGGGTTGTGTTTGTAGCGGGGCGGAGGTGTCCAGGGGCTATGCGGCCGGCCGGGAGACTTACCCGCTTTTCCTGGCAGCCTGGAGCGCTAGACGATTTTTGTGAGCCTCCCGGCCATTCTGAGGGCCTGATTCAGTGCCGGACGCTATTTGCGTTCGCTCGTTCAGAAAAAGGGGCCGGCTATTTAAATTGAGCGCTCGCCCTTTGCGGTCTGTTGACGCCTCTATGGCTGAGCGAGCGAACGAAATATGAGCCAGCTATTTTGTAAATACGCCCCCTGGCCGCTCGCATCCTACGTCATCTCTGCTATTTATTAGATGAATTGAGAATATCGAAAGGCGTCTGAACTGCTCGCTGTGCTTGTGGTTGGATTTTCCTACCGCAATCATGCGAACAGTTCAGGCTAAGAAACAACCAAGTGGCGTGGTCGATGATGCTGCTTTGTTAATTATGCACACCCTTAAAACGCCCGTTTTGACCGTTTGGCACGCCTGCGTTCGGATCTCCACTCCCCGTTTTCAAGCACCTTCCCCTGTTACCACCCACAAACGCCTCATCCTGTCACTCAAATTAGCAGGCACTCGCAATTTTGCGAACACACGTTTTCCAACCGCACTGACTGGTTGGCGCATGCACATTACGACCCATATGCATGCGCAGATGTGCGAACTTCGCTCGGAGCGAATGAGCGGCTCTGAATCAGGCCCTGAGAGAGTAGGCAAGTATGGATAATGATGGCCTAGATGACATCTCTCTAGAACGTAGATATATATCTAATCTCTATCTACTTAATATCTATCTCCGGGAGGGGGCTGCCAGAATGTCTGTAAGTATCTATCTATCTATCTCATATCTATCTATCCCATATCTATCTATCTATCTATCTATCTATCTATCCCATATCTACCTATCTATCTATCTATCTATCTATCTATCTCATATCTATCTATCTATCTCATATCTATCCATCTCATATCTACCTACCTATCTATCTATCTATCTATCTATCTATCTATCTATCTATCTATCTATCTATCTATCTATCTATCTATCTATCTATCTATCTATCTATCTCTATCTATCTATCTCATATCTATCTATCTATCCCATATCTATCTATCTATCTATCTATCTCATATCTATCCATCTATCTATCTATCCCATATCTATCTATAAATCTATCTCATATCTATCTCTAATCTATCTATCTCATATCTATCTATCTATCTATCTATCTCATATCTCATATTTATCTATCTCATATCTATCTATCTATCTCATATCCATCTCATATCTATCTATCATCTATCTCATATCTATCTCATATCCATCCATCTCATAACTATCTATCTATCTATCTATCTATCTATATCATATCTATCTATCTATCTCATATCTATCTATCTCATATCTATTGATCTATCTCATATCTCTCTATCTATCTATCTCAAATCCATCTATCTATCTATCTATCTATCTCAGTGGCGAAATTATGTAATCTAATCTCCATCATTGCTACAGAATATCTAATTTTGAACCATTTGCATAGTGTATAGATAACTAGACCTAGTTCTTATTAGCTTTGTGGTATTCCTTGTTTGTTTGTGTTAGGACATTTACTGCTAGTCATGTTAGTTGGAGAGTATTGGGGGTTGATTGTAATCATTGCATACACATGGCAGCAATCACTATTTACGGTTTCATTGTTAGGCTGCAGGCTTTGGCTGCTGGTGCATCATTTTAAAAGTGCACTTAACATTTCTAACCAAATTCGGCAATATACCGGCATTAAACCAAAATTAAACAGTAGGAGATCACTCTATCTTCAAACCATTCTAAAACAAGAACGTTTGGACAAAGTATAATCAAGAAATGTAAGTTCACAATCTCTTCATTACAAGGACCTGCTGTCTGCATAACTGGGCATTCATCACTGGACTCTCCTTGCTCACTATAAGAACTGAACACTTTACTTGCTAATATTTGTGCTGGCTCTCTGGTTTCACAATCACCTCATAGCATTCTGTATTCTGTGCCAATTTCAGTTTATTTCTTAGAAATAATGTCTTCCTATATTAGTTAATTGTCTAGCCTGTCATCAGTTTCTAATACAGTTTACTCTAATATTCCATTTATTCCCCATTAAATCTCCACTTTTCCTCTGCTCAATAATAAAGTTTGGTAATTGTGCAGGCACCTTTTCCTCCACTGTACTTTTACTTGTTTCTCTGCAAATCTCCTGCACTCTCTCTCTCTCTCTCTCTCTCTCTCTCTCTCTCTCTCTCTCACATTCATACTTTATTCCTACATCTAGTTTCCCCCCTTATTCAACTCATCCACACCATTAACATATGTTCTTCTACTTCCCCTTCCTCTCAGTGTCTACCTAATCCTCTGCTCTGCCCCCTTCTTCATTTCCCCCTTGTCTCCTCCACCTCTTCCTTCCCTTATCTCCCCTCCTCTGTCTGCCTTCCTCCCTCTCCTCCCCCACTACTACACATTCATTCTCTTCTACCCCCCTTTATCCTATTATGCAATTGCTAATCCCTCCTCCAAACCTCCTCTCCATGTCACTCCACCCCACCACCATCCACATTGTATTAAACTCCCTCCCTGCCCACCACCCCATGTGAGTGGGCATTCGCGTGACCTGGTCTTCACTTACCATGATATTTCTGATTACTCCAATTCCTCATTTCCCCTCTCTGACCATCACCTTCTCTCTTTTAACCTGTCCCTCTCTCCTTCCCTTCCTCTACCTCCTAAGGCCACAATCACTAAGCATAACATTGAGGCTATTGATACCATTTATTTTTCTTACCAGCTTGACTCACTTCTTTCCCCTATCCTGTCTCTCTCCTGCCCTGAACAAGCTGCTTCACTATACCTAGCCTCCCTTACTTCTGCTCTGGAGTCTGTTTCTCCGGTGATCACTATTCACCATTGCAGATCCACACCTCAACCCTGGCATTCCAAATGCACCAGATAGCTGCAAAAGTGTTCACGAACCGCCGAGTGGCAGTAGATATCACGCTCTAAGGCAGATTTTCTCCATTTCATAGTTATGCTCTCATCCTACAGTGCTGCCCTTTCCCTCTCTAAACAGTCATATTTCAAGAACCTCATCTCCTCTCAGTCCTCAAATCCCCAGCATCTCTTCACCACCTTCAACTCCCTCCTCGCCTCCACTCCTCGCTCTCTGCCCTTGACTTTGCTACCTACTTTATATCTAAAATTTACTCCATACGTCAGGACATCATATCCCACCAGTCCCCCAGCTCTCCACATTCTCTTTTCCCAGATCTCCCCTCCCCATCCATTTTACAGACTAACATCCTTCTCCCCTATATCTGGAGAGGAAGTCATGTACCTCATCCGGTCCCCCCCTCCCACCTCCCCCCTTGACCACATCCCTTCATTTCTCCTCCACTACCTCTCTCCTTCTGCCTGCTCTCATCTTGCCCACCTCCTAATCTCTCCATATCATCAAGCACTGTCCCTTATGCATTCAAACATGCCCTTGTCTTCCCCATTCTTAAAAAAACCTACCCTTATTCCTAACACTCTCTCCAACTACCGTTTCATCTCTCTCCTCCCTTTTGCCTCCAAGCTCCTTGAGTGTGTTGTTTACAATCACCTTACCACCTTTCTTTCCTCCCACTCCCTCCTTGATCCTTTCCAGCCTGGCTTTCGTTTTCTCCACTCCACTGAAACTGCCCTCAGAAAGGTCATCAATTACCTCTTTGCTGCTAAATCCAAGGGCCACTACTCTCTGCTCATTCTCCTTGACCTCTCTGCTGATTTTGACACTGTGGACCACCCTATCCTTCTGCAAATCCTTCACTTCCTTGGTTTATGTGACACTGCCCTCTCCTGGCTGTCCTCCTACCTCTCTGACCGTTCCTTCTCTGTCTCCTCTCATGACTACTCTCCCCCCCCTCCCACAGCCTCTTACAGTAGGTGTTCTCCTAGGTTCTGTTCTTGGAGCTCTCCTTTTCTCACTCTATACATCCTCACTAGGTGAACTCATCAGCTCTTTTGACCTCCATTATCATCTCTATGCTGATGATACTCAGATCTACCTTTCCTCCCCTGATCTTTCCCCCTCTCTCCTCACTCGTATCTCCAACTGTCTCTCTGCTATCTCTTCCTGGATGTCCCAGTGATTTCTTACACTTAATATGTCTAAGACTGAGCTGCATTTTCCCACCCCCCAAAATAACCGCACTTCCCACTATTTCTTTATCAATTGATGGCACAACTATCTCCTCTAGCCCCAAAGTGCTCTGTCTTGGAGTTATCCTGGACTCATCCCTCTCCTTCAAACCACATATACAGAATCTACCGCAGTCCTGTTGTTTTGCTCTTAAAAATATTTCCAAGATTAGACCCTTTCTCACCCAGGATGTTGCTAAAACCCTCATACACTCATTCATTGGTCTTCTCCAGATTGGACTACGTAACTTCCTCCTATCTGGCCTCCCCAAATCCCATCTCTCTCCTCTCCAGTCTGTCCTCAATGCTGCTGCTTGGCTCATCTTCCTCTCCAACTGCTCTGCATCTGCCTCCCCTCTCCTACAAGCTCTCCACTGGCTCCCCTTCCCCTTCAGAACCCAATTCAAGGTTCTCACTCTCACTTACAAAGTCCTCACCCATTCACATCTCGGACCTCATCTCCCTTCACTCTCCTGTCCGCCCTCTTCATTCAACAAATACATGCCACCTCTCATGACAATTGATTACTTTCTCCCACTCCCGCCTCCAGGATTTTGTCCGATCTGCTCCCCACCTCTGGAACTCTCTCCCCATCAGACTCTCCACCTCTCTACAATCCTTCAAATAGGCTCTCAAGACCCCACTACTTCATCAAAGCCTTTCAGCTCTCACCCTAACTCCCTGCTACATGCTCCTTCATCCCAGCCTACCCCATCTGTATCACCCCTGTGTGTCTGTCCCTCCCCTTTAGAATGTAAGCTCCTATGAGCAGGTCCCTCTCCCCTCTTGTGCTTCTCCTTACTCTACCTTCATCTACTTCTTACTCCCCGCTCTGTTGCTTATTTGGGTGTTATGGTCGCTAATGTAGCAATATATATTATCCATGTCCTGTATTGTATTATAATTCACTGGTCATCTATTTGTTTATGTACTTTGTAAGGTCCTGCGGAACACTTGTGGTGCCATATAAATAAATGATGATAATAATAATAATAACTAGCGGCAGTGCAGCCGGTGCCTAGCATTGGGGCCTGCTGTGGTGCCGGGGCCCATAGCTGCCTGCATCCAACAGCGTCACTGGACCCACCACCAGTGTCCCCCAGACCCCACAGTATTTAAGTGTAGTGCGGGCCGCAGTGAGAGCATCCGCACTACACAGGAACAAACACACCACCGCCAGAGTCAGACAGACTCCTGAGCTCCGCCTTCCGGCACCCGCAATGGGTGATGGGAGAGACGTCATGACGTCTCTTCCATCATGCAGAGCGGGAGGACAGAGGTGCTGATGGCGGCGGGCGCAGGAGCGGTAAGTGTGTTTTTTTTGTGTGTCTGTATGTCTTATATATGTAGGGGGGACTACTACTGGGGGCATTGTATAAGGGGCACTACTGGGAGCATTGTATAAGGGGCACTACTGGGGGCATTGTATAAGGGGCACTACTGGGGGCACTGTATAAGGGGCACTACTGGGGGCATTGTATAAGGGGCACTACTGGGAGCATTGTATAAGGGGCACTACTGGGGGAATTGTATAAGGGGCACTACTGGGGGCACTGTATAAGGGGCACTACTGGGGGCATTGTATAAGGGGCACTACTGGGGGCGCTGTATAAGGGGCACTACTGGGGGCACTGTATAAGGGGCACAAAGCAAATACTTGCATCTGGGCCCACCACTCTCTAGTTCCGCCACTGATCTATCTATCTATCTATCTATCTATCTCATATCTATCTATATCATCTGTCTATCTATCTCATATCTATCTATATCATCGGTCTATCTATATCATATCTATCTATCTAATATCTATCTCATATCTATCTATCTCATATCTATCTATCTAATATCTATCTCATATCTATCTACCTCATATCTATCTAAATATCTATCTCATATCTTTCTATCTATCCCATATCTATCTATCTATCTATCTATCTATCTATCTATCTATTCCATATCTATCTATCTATCTATCTATCTATCTATCTATCTATCCCATATCTATCTATCCCATATCTATCTATCTATCTATCTATCTATCTATCTATCTATCTATCTATCTATCACATATCTATCTATCACATATCTATCTATCTATCTATCTATCTATCTATCTATCTATCTATCTATCTATCTATCTATCCATCCCATATCTATCTATCTAATATTGATCTATTTATCCCTCTATCTATCTATCTATCTATCTATCTATCTATCTATCTATCTATCTATCTCATATCTATCTATCTCATATCTGTCTATCTAATATCTGTATATCTAATATCTGTCTATCTATCTCATATCTATCTATCTAATATCTTTTTTTTTTCATCAATAAGTTTTTATTAAATATATATCAGAGACCCCTAGTTGTTAGAGGCTGCCAGTGGCAAACGCAGGATTTCTAAAGGGGGGTTTCCTAATGCTTGATTTTAGAGCGAGTGTGGCCAGTCAATGAAGAGGGCACAATTAGCACTTAACCAACTTTAATATGTGTCATACATAGTGTATTGTGTGTCATAATTCCAGCATATACAGGACCAGTGATCACAGAAAGCCATTAAATACAGCAGTAGGGCCATCCTGCCTGAGCTGAATGTTTTTATTTCAGATGTGGTCTCCATTCCAGAGCACTGGAGCAAGTCTGGGGAGTAGCAGAAGAACCTAGCACTGCCCTGGACATTTATGTCTATATTGGTTTCGTCATGCACTGGTTAGTGTATTATTATATGGTTTTAATAATTAACTCTATTGATGGTCTATAGCAGTGCACCTCTAACAGTGCATTTTTTCCAGATCTCCTAGTTGGTGCATAGGTGTATTTATTACTGGCTAACATTAAATAATTAGCACCACTTGTGGATCTTTTAACACGTGTTAAAAGATCCACAGGTGGTGCTAATTATTTCATTTGTAATACTGAGAAGGACATGCAGAACTATTAAAATTCTATTTTACTATTTCTATTGTGGTCATGGTGTGGGCTGGGGAGGGGGGTTTCAAGGCAACTGGAAACCCCCCCTGCATTTGCCTATGGCTGGGTTGTGTCTATTTGAATCAACCTGTTAAATGCCTTGTAACATATGCCCTCTCCGTTGGGACCAATGGTATTAGCAACAAACTTCTCTATTGTGTTGTTTATTTCTGGGGGGTATAAATATGTGTGCTCTGACCCTGGGTTCTAGTCTTTGTGCTGAATGCTGATTGATGAGGGGTTTCTTGCTGATGCCTAACATCTGGACCAGAGAGCGCTGCGTATGTATATTTGTACTTGGGTCTGTATAATCTCTTTGCGCTAAGATTATATGAGGATCATAGCATGTAACTGCTGTACATTTAATTGAATAATACTTTGTGCTTTGGAACTACATGTTCTAAGTCTGGAGTCTTTATTTACTGTATGACTGCGTACGCAAATTAGCGTCATCCTTAGAGGTTTATAGGAAGGATATTAGAAGGTATAGGCAGGGGTATATAGAGGTTCAAAGGCAATATCCTTAGTTGGGGGCTCATAGTGAAGTCACTTCCCTACTCACACGGCACATACGGTTATCGATATCTCAGCAAAGGGTGGAGTGGCCACATGCAGGGTTTACCTGCAACCGCTTTGTGCTGAAAGATCGCTATCCATTTTCGTGTGAGCCAAGGAAGCTGACTAGAATCCAGGGACAAGAGAGGAAAAAGATTGTTTTCCTTTGTTGATAGAACCTAACGTTTAAAGGGGTGCCGTAGTATTGAGCACGCGGCTGAGTCACAGTTTTGCGCACAGTAAAGATGCACTTTTGCGTACGCAGCTAAAAAGTTGTCATACGGTTGTGTGGTAGTCGCATTATTGTGTATGTGACTGGTCGCACAATAGCGTATACGTACTTCCGGTTGTGCTGCCACGTGTTTAAATAAAGCCGTTGAGGTTTACATTTTTCAATTGTTATCAATATCTGGGTTAACGTATATTTTTCTGCGCAGGAAAAAGTGTGTAACAGTGAGTATTTGTTGGTAGGGGTAACTTGTTCCCTATAGTTAGAGGTACCGTGTGACCGGACGCCTTTCGCCTTGGCCGTCCCTGGTCACGGGTTAGCGTTTTTGGACTCCCACTCACCGTCAGTGACAGCCTGTCACTGACTCCGCCCACTGTGCCATGGGCGTGTAACGATGCTGCCACCACCAAACTCTACCATCGACGTTTGAAACCGCTTTTTACATTACCCTCAGGCTCCTCCCTCAGCACCTGGAACCGCTTCTGCTGCATATGCGTTTGACTAGCTGCGGCCACACCCCCTGATTGGTGTCGGCTGATTCCTCCTGATCCCTCGCAATGGACCAGGTCTGCATGGTAGCTGGCAGAGGGCTTGAACTTGGAGACACAGAGCTCTTGCCCAGAACAGCAGGAGAACGGAATAGCGTTTGGCGCAATTCTGTTGGTCGCAGGATTGAGTCAACTGAAGTAAAGGCAAACGGTGTTTATTTGCTCAATATCTTAAAGAAGACCCTCCCTTCCGTCTGAAGGGGAATATCACACAGAAATCAAACAGCAATGTACCACATACAGGAATCTTATCAGCAGCTCTTCTCCTCAAAGAAGTTACAGGGTTGTACACATACAGGGCTCACAGTCCCTCTTTTTATGTCATTCTTACACACAACATCACAGGGGGGCAAATACACCCTGTGGGCCTGATTCAGAGATGGACGCTATTTGCGCTCGCTCGTTCAGAAAAAGGGTCCGGATATTTAAATAGAGCGCTCGCTCTTTGTGGTCTGTTGACGCCTCTATGTCTGAATGAGCGAACGAAACATGCGCTCGCTACTTTTTTTAAAAATGCCCCCTGGCCGTTCGCATCCTACATCATCTCCGCTATTTATTAGATTAATCGAGTACATCGAAAGGCGTATGAACTGCTCGCAGTGCTTGTGGTAGCATTTTCCTACCGCAATCATGCGAGCAGTTCAGGCTAAAAGACAACCAAGTGACGTGGTCGATGACTCTGCTTTGTTAATGATGCACACCCTTAAAACGCCCGTTTTGACCATTTGGCACGCCTGCGTTCGGATCTCCACTCCCCGTTTTCAAGCACCTTCCCCTGTTACCACCCACAAACGCCTCATCCTGTCACTCAAATTAGCAGGCATTCGCTATTTTGCGAGCACACAATTTCCGACCGCAATGACTGGTTCACGCATGTGTATTACAACCCATATGCATGCGCAGTTGTGCGAACATCGCTCGGAGCGACCGATCGGCCGCTTACGAGCGGCTCTGAATCAGGCCCAGTGTTCTTTCTAGCCAATCATTCTATCTCACAAAATATAAATTAACAACATATTACATTTCAAAGGAGTCACTCAATATCCACCTTCCTAATCCACCACCCAAACTTTACACACAACTGATTTATCATACATTATACTGTCTCCTAAAATGTTGATATAACATTTCACAGGAAATGGTAAATGACATTCATCCTTATCAATCAGTTTGGCATTTCCAACCTTAACACATTCAGCTTTTAGAAGGGGCATCCAAAAGGATCTTCTTAAAAACAAATTGTCTTTTCAAAAGGAAGTTCTGTATCTGAAGTGTTTGGCTATATCACACCATTCACATCTTCACACAGTAACCTTCCAGCCAGAGGTCACTGACCACAACAGGTCCTCCTATTCATCAGACCTCCTGCTAGTTTCTGCAGACACAGAGGCTGGTCATGTCATATTCAGGCATATATTCAAGAAGTGCATTTTCTCTACAAAATATACATTTAATTTTACACCATATAGTGCATAGCCTATTAAACATATGTTGCTTCATGCACTAATGCATTGCAGAGCAGCTGCAGTGCATTACAGCAATACATATATACTTTAATACAGTTTATTATAAACCATGTGCAGTGTGCTTTTACACTATCCTTTTAAAAATGGTGCAATGGCATGAGGGTTAATCCCCTCAATGCCTTGACAGCCATTTTAATCACGTGTGGTCGGCCTCCGGCCACATACCATATGACCTTTAAGGGCTAAGTGCTAGTCGCTCGGTAAGCAGCTTACCGTTCTATACACAGTAGCAGGTGTACATGTTGTCTTTGTTGTAGAGAGGCCACACTTTCCCCCCCCTCAAGTGGGCTACCAGAGGGCCATGTCCCAACAATTTGGCTCCTGGTCCCGCAGTCTCTTGGGGGGTTCAGGGAAGCTATCTGGGGGGCTTTGGCTCTGGCCTTGACAGTTCATATCCCTATTGCAGTGGGCCTTTCCTTGTCTGTGCACAATGTCCAAATAGTCACACTGAATTCCAAGGCTCCACCACAACAGTCTGTCAGTTTCCCTTTTGGGGGACCAGTCGCACACATAGTGTTGAAGGGGGTCAAATGCCCAAACAATTGCCAACCACTGTGTTCCAATTGTGGCATACCCCACCTCCCACCATAGCAGTATCCTGCTCAAATAAGCCAAAGGGTGCTCCTGCCCATATGGCTCCTCCTGGCTCCGTACTGCTCCCAGTCTGTGCAATGATGCATTAGTTCATACCACAATGTCCTGGTCCTGAAATTGCGCCATCTGCACTGGAGCTGGTATCAGAGCCTCCTTCAATGACTGGAATGCCAACTCACAAGCGGGTATCCAGTCCACTGACTTAGGAAGTCCTTCCCTGGTCAACTCTGTAAGGGGTGTCACTACAGCACTAAGGTCAGGGACAACTCGTCCGTAGGGCCTTACAGTTTCTAAGGACAGTACCTGTCTTGGGGTTGTGGGACGGGGACAGTTTCTGGTTGCCTCCACCCCCACTTGTCTGGGCCTACCACTGTCTCCCCCCACTCTATACCCTGGGCACTGCACCTCTGTCATCTCCACCTGGCATCTGTCTGTGCTATCTGTCAGACCTGCCCTACCATCCTCCTCCAATGACCTATGACTAGGGGAAACTACCCTGTCACCTAGGCCTTCTCTCACCACCTTGTCCGCTACCTGTTCCACAGTGATGGCGGGCAGATCACCAGCCTCTGAGCTCCATGTGGAATCCACCACGGGTAGGCTGCATGTCTTCCCCGATCTACTTGGCACAAGCCAGGGACCTTGCTCCCTAACTGGCCTATCCCCTTCTACCTTCCTGGCTACCCTGTACCTTAACCCTTCCCGCCAGGTCACACTCACTGCCGCTATCCCTGAAAAGCCGCTGCCAGCTTGGCACGATATGCTTTCCAGATATGGGTCAGCAAGCTGAGTTTCCCTAAACTCCTGTCTGGGGCCCTTATTTCCTTCTAAGTAGGGACAGTCTAAAGGGGGGTATGGGTTGGGATCGCTAGGGTCAGTTTGGTTGAGGTCAGTCAAAGGGAAGTCAGTGTGGTCATTCATTCTCACCGCCGGAGTTGGCAAACCACTAGGGACAGGAGCATCACTGGGCAACCTCACAGGATCCAACAAGCTGGAACCAACATCCTCTGCGTTGCTGGGGCATGTAGGCATACCAGAGGCAAAAGGCATGCTGGGTAGATGTGCTGATCTAGCCGTTGTAATCTTTTCCCCTGGGCTGGTTGATGCTGTGGTAAGCTGTGCTGGCAGTTGTCTTTTTATCTGGGCTGGGCTGTTCTGGTGCAGTTGATGTAGACTGTGATCCGGAAACATGACTCCGGGCGATGGCATCAGCAAAATTGGTAACAATTCCACCACCAAGGTCGTTCCCCTGGACCACATCAGTTGGAAGGCCATCCATGACAGCAACATCCCTCAACTCTAGGCCAGCTCCCCAGTCCAGGTAGACTCTTGCCACAGGTACCTCTCGCTCCATTCCGCCTGCCACGGTCACTTTGGCAGTGCGACCTGGCAGTACTGTGGCGGGATCAATTAGGCAGGGGCTCACAACAGTGATTGAGGCCCCAGAGTCTCTTAATCCTTGTCCCTGCAGGGGCCCCACTTTGACCATCTGCAGGTGCTGCCACATATTTTGGGTTGGCCCCTTGGCCATGCAGGTGACTCTCTCCGTAGAGTCCACCTGATTCTCCCCACACTCCATTGGACTGGCTGGAGTAGGAACAGTCTCTTTGGGCTCACCTCCCCGGGTCAGGCAAGCAAGCCGGGCTCCAGCACTCGGATTTGGGGCACGAGTCTGGGGTGTTTGGGGTGTGGGACAGTTCATCCTCAGATGCCCGATTTTCCCACAGTCATAACACTTCTTGACCAGTCGGGGCCCCGGTAGTCTCTGATGATTTGCAGGGACAGGGCGGAATGATTGCTGGCCAAGAGCACCCGGGTTGGAGGATGCCCGCTTTGGGGGGTGATGAGCAGAAGAGGTGTGTTCCCCTGGTTGTACAGTCCATTGGGGTCTGCTGCTAGTCGGGCGCTTCTGCCTTTGTGGCCGAATTGCCACATACTTGTCTGCTAACTGGGCCATCATATTCAAGCTGGGTGGCTCCCAGTCTAGCACCCACTCCTTCACCTCTGGGATGCACCTGCAGTAGAACTTCTCTTGGCATAGCAGATCAATCAGCGCATCCCTGGTAGTGGCACCAGATCCCTTCACCCACTTCACCACGTACTGCCTCAGCTGGGTGGCGAACTGCTCATGGGTGCTGGTAGGGTTCTTGGGCAAGTCCCGGAACTTTTTCCTGTAGGACTCAGGAGTGACAAAGTATCGCTGTAGGAGGGCCCTTACGACTTCGTCATAGTCACCGCAGTCCTCGGTGGCCACTCCTCGATAGGCCTCCAGGGCATCTCCATGCAGTGTGGGCACCAGGTGTCTGACCCACTCTTGCTTGGGTAAATTGTGTAGTTTACAAGTCCTTTCAAATACTTGCAAATGTCCATCAATGTCCCCATTGCTATCTGCAAACTTGGCAAACTGGATATGATCTGATCCCGGTACAGCAGTCTGCAACAGTGCTTGGGGTACCACGGCCCGTGGTGCCCGCTTGTCATGCCACATCCGAATGATGAGCATACGTTCTTGTTCCGTTGCCTTTTCTCCCAATTCCGTTAGCCACTCCGCTAGGTTATCCATTCGTTGGGATCCCTGCCATGCTGGGGAATGCTGAGAAACATAACTGCTTTGAGAGGGGGTGGGACTTGTTGCTCTCACCACGTTCTGAGGGGCGTCCGTTGTTACGCTGGCCGCACTTTCCACCTCTGTCTGATGCAACTCCATTCCGCTGTAAACAGTCATCCTGCACGTTCTCCTGAACTGCAGTTACTCCTCTCCTGAGTAACTCAGCTTCTCTCATCGGGTGACCGAAAAGCCACCTGGGATTATCCCACCGCTATGCCACCAAATGTGACCAGACGCCTTTCGCCTTGGTCGTCCCTGGTCACAGGTTAGCGCTTTTGGACTCCCACTCACCGTCAGTGACCGCCTGTCACTGACTCCGCCCACTGCACCGTGGGCGTGTAATGATGCTGCCACCACCAAACTCTACCATCGGCGTTTGGAACCGCTTTTTACGTTACCATCAGGCTCCTCCCTCAGCACCTGGAACCACTTCTGCTGCATATGCATTTGACTAGCTGCGGCCACACCCCCTGATTGGTGTTGGCTGTTCCCACCTGATCCCCCGCAATGGACCAGGCCTGCATGGTAGCTTGGCAGAGGGCTTGAACTTGGAGACACAGAGCTCTTACCCAGAACAGCAGGAGAACGGAATAGCGTTTTGGCGCAATTCTGTTGGTCGCAGGATTGAGTCAACTGAAGTAAAGGCAAACGGTGTTTATTTGCTCAATGTCTTAAAGAAGACCCTCCCTTCCGTCTGAAGGGGAATATCACACAGAAATCAAACAGCAATTCTCCACAAAGGATTTCCAAAGATGTACCACATACAGGAATCTTATCAGCAGCTCTTCTCCTCAAAGAAGTTACAGGGTTGTACACATACAGGGCTCACAGTCCCTCTTTTTATGTCATTCTTACACACAACATCACAGGGGGGCAAATCCACCCCGTGTTCCTTCTAGCCAATCATTCTAGCTCACAAAATATAAATTAACAACATATTACATTTCAAAGGAGTCTCTCTATATCCTCCTTCCTAATCCACCACCCAAACTGATTTATCATACATTATACTGTCTCCTAAAATGTTGATATAACATTTCACAGGAAATGGTAAATGACATTCATCCTTATCAATCAGTTTGGCATTTCCAACCTTAACACATTCAGCTTTTAGAAGTGGCATCCAAAAGGATCTTCTTAAAAACAAATTGTCTTTTCAAAAGGAAGTTCTGTATCTGAAGTGTTTGGCTATATGACACCATTCACATCTTCACACAGTAACCTTCCAGCCAGAGTTCACTGACCACAACAGGTCTCCTATTCATCAGACCTCCTGCTAGTTTCTGCAGACACAGAGGCGGGTCATGTCATATTCAGGCATATATTCAAGAAGTGCATTTTCTCTACAAAATATACATTTAAACTATATAGTGCATAGCCTATTAAACATACATTTCTTCATGCACTAATGCATTGCAGAACAGCTGCAGTGCATTACAGCAATACATACATACTTTAATACAGTTTATTATAAACCATGTGGAGTGTGCTTTTACACTGTCCTTTTAAAAATGGTGCAATGGCATGAGGGTTAATCCCCTCAATGCCTTGACAGCCATTTTAATCACGTGTGGTTGGCCTCCGGCCACATACCGTATGACCTTTAAGGGCTAAGTGCTAGTCGCTCGGTAAGCAGCTTACCGTTTTATACACAGTAGCAGGTGTACATGTTGTCTTTGTTGTAGAGAGGTGCATGGAAGTAGCCTACTTAAACTTCCATAGGTGTGGAAGTTGCCTTACTAAATCTTATCCTGGTGTGGAAGTTGCCTTTTTCAAATCTTATCCAGGTGTGTGGGCGCTGCCGTTTAAATCGTCCACAGGTAAGTGAAAGTATCTTGATTGTCTTTCACCAGTTTAAATCTTTATTGAAATTAGGAGTTGTCTCAGAATGGGAGCCATGCAAACAATAGAGATGTTAGACAATTATGTGCTGCTAATGGAAGCACCGTTTGGATTGGCCCATCGTATTATGCATACTAAGTACGGTACTTATGCGATAAGGTATTGTGATGTATGGTTTAAAATGACGATGAAGAGTGTTAGACCGTTTCCCAGAATTGGTAGTTTTGATAAGGATGTATTAGATAATGTCTGGGACCACATCAGTCTGATGCGCTCCCGAGAGAAAAAGGTCAAATATTATGAATGTTTAAAGTTGTGGCAGCATGAAGGGGATGCGTGGCTTAAAAATTCGCAAGCAATGCAAACTAGCGTTGCGAGTGCATTGCCAGAGAATACATCCGCGATGCTGAATTGCGATACGGGCGAGCCACAAAATGGCGCGCACATGCAGCAAGGTAGCATTGTGGAGAGTATTGCCAGCAGTTCACGCTCACCACCCCCACCTTATGTGGATGGAGGTGCAAGTACAGTTACCAAAAATACCCATAAAAATGTAACAAGCAATTTGTACCCTCTTTTAAGCAACCATAAAGAAAATGTTTATGATGTGGATGATGAGCCTATTGTAATGTCTGCCATTTCCCATACTGTGCAAATGATAGATGCTGCATCACAACAATCACGAGTGGTGCCGTCATCTCCATCAGTAACAGTAAGGTTGTTAATACCAAAGTTGTTAATACCATACGTAGCAGCAACAGATTAAACCCCCAGCCAGGTAACAAGGTCAAAAGGTAGCAGCGCTGCCGGTCTGCATCCCATTCAGACAATAACCGTTCCGAATGGAAATGCAAATGCAAACGGTGTAGTGCCCATGAGGGAAGTAGTAATGCATTGACCCTGGACAAGAGCAGAACTAAGGGCCTGATTCAGAGCCGCTCGTAAGCGGCCGCTCGTTCGCTCCGAGCGATGTTCGCACAACTGCGCATGCGTATGGCTTGTAATACGCATGCGCGAACCAGTCATTGCGGTCGGAAATTGTGTGCTCACAAAATAGCGAATGCCTGCTAATTTGAGTGACAGAATGAGGCGTTTGTGGGTGGTAACAGGGGAAGGTGCTTGAAAACGGGGAGTGGAGATCCGAACGCAGGCGTGCCTAACGGTCAAAATGGGCGTTTTAAGGGTGTGCATAATTAACAAAGCAGCGTCATCGACCACGTCACTTGGTTGTCTTTTAGCCTGAACTGCTCGCATGATTGCGGTAGGAAAATGCTACCACAAGCACTGTGAGCAGTTCAGATGCCTTTCGATGCAGTTGATTAATCTAAAAAATAGCGGAGATGACGTATGATGCGAGCGGCCAGGGGGCGTTTTAAAAAAAATAGCGAGCGCATGTTTCGTTCGCTCGTTCAGACATAGAGGCGTCAACAGACCGCAAAGAGCGAGCGCTCTATTTAAATATCCGGCCCCTTTTTCTGAACGAGCGAGCGCAAATAGCGTCCGGCTCTGAATCAGGCCCTAAATTCCATCATAAATGATTTCCCCGATCCCAAAAAGGAATTAGCCAAATGTCAAAGATTTTTGAGAAATTTGGGTAGTTCTCATGAGCCAACTAATAAAGATTGGCGTGTGGTGTTAAGGGCCTGTCTAGCACGCAATACCGACTTGACAAAATTTATCACAGATTGTGTATTGGATGGTGACGTTCCCTTAACAGACCAAGTAAACCAAGGTAACATTTCCCGCATTGTAACTCAATTGGGTATATATTTTCCAGTAGTAGTTAACTGGAACAAATTTTTCACCATTAAGCAAAAGGAGAGTGAATCTGCAGAAGATTATTGCGACCGGGCTCTGCAGGCTATCACCCAGTACACTGGGTTAGAAGATATTAAAGATAGCACTCACCACAGGGGAATGATAGTCACGGTACTCATGGACGGTCTGAAAGAGAATTTAAAGACTCAGGTTCAGACCTCACAACTTGGCTGGAGGGGAGTCACAATAGATACCTTCATAGAATCTGCCATAGAACATGATAAAAACATCTCAAAGAAGAGAGAGACCCAGAGTGAAAAACTAATGGCTGTCAGTATACAGGCTCCGGAGGGAATGACGGTAACAGCACAGCCAACAGACACACTCGCATCTGCACACACGCTTACATCTGAACAGTTATATGCCCTCACTAACCCCACACAACAACAAACACAGCTCTATTCCACTAACCCAATACAACCACAGGTCCCATACTACTCACAAACCTCATATCCCCCACAATACACTTACCCTCCCTATCCTTACCCATATCCACCACCTTTACCCTCTGCTCAAACCTCACAACAACACGTGTCTTCACCCGATCCACGAACATGTTTTAATTGTAAACAAACAGGACACTTAAGTAGAAACTGTACAGTAAAAAGAGTAGGAACCCCAAATCAGGGAAGACTTGGACATCCCCATAAGGGATATGCACAGAGACCAGCAAATGTCCAGCAGGCACCAGCTCCAATTGTGGCCATAAATGCTTTGTTGGAGAATGGTAGCCAACGCTAGGGGTCAGGTCATACCTGTAGTCTACAGATAGTCAGGTTAACGGGAAGTACTAGGGAAGAACCGGTCATGATGGTTGATGTAGCTGGTACTGAATATCCTTTTCTTGTAGACACAGGGGCGACCAGGTCAGTGATAAAATCTCCCATTAATTTACAGGTGACCAACGAGACAGTACCAACAATGGGTGTAACAGGTAAAGTGGAACATTATCCTTTAACAAAGTCCATAGAGGTTACTATTGGGCCATTGCATACCAGGCATTTTTTCCTTCTGGCTGCTGCGGCTCCTACTAATCTGCTGGGCAGAGACTTGTTATGTAAGATGGGATGTGTTATATATTGCACTCCTGATGGTGTATTTTTAGATATCCCAGAGAGAGTTGCACACGAGGTGCGGGATATGTTGGACACTCCCAAAAGGATAATGTATCACTCTACAAGTTTAAATGAAAATCCATCTCAGGTAGAGGAAATGTTGTCCCTAATTCCTGATTCCCTTTGGAATAAGGATGGACAGGACACTGGACTAATGGCAAATGTAAGCCCTGTAATGGTAAATTTAAAAAGCGGTAGGCAAGCTCCAAAAATTCCCCAGTACCCACTAAAACAGGAGGTAGAATTAGGGGTATTTCCAATAATTGAGCGATTATTGCAACAGTGAATTTTAGTTTGTACAGCTAGTGTAGCCAACAGTCCCATCTTCCCGGTGAAGAGTGGTGGGAGGGGTTATAGGCTGGTCCAAGACCTTAGAGGTGTTAATAAGGTAGTAGAGAGCCAATTCCCTGTACTGCCAAATCCAGCTGTCATCCTGATGCAGATCCCACCAAATGCAACCCATTTCACTGTCATTGACCTGTGTTCTGCTTTCTTCTCTGTGCCTCTCCACCCTGACTGTCAGTATCTATTCGCATTTACATACAGAGGTGTACAATACACATGGACACGGTTACCCCAAGGTTTCATAGATAGCCAGGCATTATCTTCTCCCAGGCATTGCACGACTGTTTACAATGTTTTCAACCTGCCAATGGATCTGTTCTAATTCAATATGTGGACGATTTATTGCTATGTTCTGACTCGTTTATGTCATGTTTGAATGATACTAAACTTTTGTTGCTTCATCTCTCGCATACAGGACACAAGGTGGCTAAGGACAAACTACAGCCGTGTCAATCCAGAGTAAAATATTTGGGACACTGCCTAACCCAGGGGTTATGACATCTTACAAATGATAGAATCCAGGCCATACAGAACATGACACTGCCGCAGAATCAACAGCAAATTCGTACCTTCTTGGGAATGTGTGGATACTGTAGAATGTGGATCCCAGGTTTTTCTATATTGGCCTTGCCTTTACAGGAATTAGTCTCTTCCTCAAAGCCCAATCGTGTCATACACACAGAGGAATCAGAGCTGGTTTTCCTTAATCTTAAGGATAGTCTGACAAAAGCTTCTGCATTGGGAATACCTGATTATGAAAAACCTTTTGATTTGTATTGTACGGAAGCCGATGGTTGTGCTGCAGGTGTCCTTACACAAAAACATGGTGATGCCAGTAGGCCCGTAGCATACTACAGTGCCCAATTGGACACTGTGGCAAGATCACTCCCCACTTGTTTGAGAAGTGTAGCAGCTACCACTTTATTGGTGAGTAAAAGTGAGGACGTAGTATTGGGTCATGATATGATTGTCTACACTCCCCATGCTGTATCTGCTCTGTTGAACTCAGCTCAAACCAGACACGTCTCTTCGGCTAGGTTTACCAAATGGGAACTAGCTCTAATTGCACCCACAAACATCACTGTTAAACGTTGCAGGACGCTGTATCCAGCAACGTATTTACCATATGTACAACATGATGTACAAAGGGTGGAAGGAGGCGAGTTGCTGGCGGAAGGTGAGTTCAGCGGAAATAATGATACGTACGATTGTATGGAATACCTGAATCAGACCTTTACTGCTAGACCTGACATACACGACACACACCTGTACATAATTCACCTGTGACTGTGTGTCATAGACAAACAGTCACAGGTGAATTATGTACAGGTTATGCTGTTGTAAATGACACAGACATCATAGAAGCTAAACCTCTTGGTCCTCCTCACTCAGCCCAGGTGGCAGAGTTAGTAGCACTAACTAGAGAGTGTGAACTGGCAACAGGCAAATCTGCTAACATTTACACTGACACGAGGTACGCGTTCGGGGTGGTGCACGATTTTGGGGCTCTATGGCGTCTGAGAAATTTTATGACAGCAGCAGGCACACCAGTTGCACATTCCCGACACATAAAACATCTTTTAGAAGCAATCCAACTGCCCAAAGTGGTGGCAGTAATTAAATGTAAAGCCCATACATGTGAGGATGATCCGGTGTCACTGGGCAACAACAGAGCCGATGAAGCTGCAAAATGGGCAGCAGGGTTAAAAATGTTTTCTCCCACTGAAAAAATTATGGGCCTGATTCAGACCCACTCGCGAGCGGCTGTCCACTCGCAAGTGGGTCGATGTTCTGGACTGAGCATGCGCACGACGGAGGGAGCTCCGTCGTGCGCATGCGCCAGACGCGACGAGCGAAGGAAAGTCCTTCGCTTGTTGTGTCTGATCAAAGGGGGCGTGCTGTCGATGTTGATTGACAGCACGCCCCCTTTGGTAGGCGTGCCGGGGGCGTGCCTCCCTGACGGGGGCGTTCCCACGGGAACGCCTCCCGTCAGAAGCCGGCCCACTGACATCACTAGTGATGTCAGTGGGAGTGATTTTGGCTCTGATAAAGCCAAAATCACTCCGGAGCTTGCGGTTGAAAACCTCAACCGCAGGCTCCGGCTCGCAGTTTCGATGGTCGCGAAGACCATCGCGGCCATCAAACTGCACGCTCGTATAGCCTGTGGGTGGTGACCCACAGCTATACGAGCGTCCAGGAGGACGCTCCATTTTCATGGAGGCCAGCCCTCATTCAGAGCGTGCGCTCTGCTCAGAGCGTACGGCTCTGAATGAGGGCCTATGTCTTTCCAAACAATTGATATGCTGAAAGTAATTGAGATGCAAAATTTGTGTTCAATTCAGGAAAAGTCCACTTGGAAGTCCAAGGGATGTGGGCAAGATTCCTCTGGGCTCTGGAGGGATGGACATGGTAAGCCAGTAGCCCCAAGGCATATTACCCCAGCCTGGCTGAGGCAGCACATGGTCTGACTCGTCTGGGAAAACAAGGTATGTGCAAGTTGGTGAGAGCATACTGGTGCGCACCAGGTTTTTCTTCACAAGCAGAAAAGATAGCAATGTCCTGTCTGACCTGCTTGAGGAAGAACATAGGGAAAGCGATCCCTACCGAACCGTCCCACATTCCACCGACTGATGGACCTTTCCAGGTGATACAAATTGATTTCATCCAATTACCACCCTGCAGGAATCTTAAGTATGTATTAGTGTGCACTGATGTATTTTCTAATTGGGTTGAGGCCTACCCAGCGGCCACTAATACTGCTGCGTTTACTGCCAAGAAAATAGTTCAGGAATTTGTATGCAGGTACGGTATCCCTAAAATCATTGAGAGTGACAGGGGTACTCATTTCACAGGTGATGTTTTTCAAAATATGTGTAAGCTGATGGGTATTAATAGCCGACTTCACACCCCCTACCGACCGCAAGCCAGTGCCAAGGTAGAGAGGATGAACGGGACTATTAAAAATAAGTTAAGTAAAATCATGGCAGAGACTGGACTAGGATGGCCAGAAGCGTTACCTTTGGTCCTACATAGCATAAGGACTACTCCTAGACCCCCTCTAAATCTGTCCCCATTTGAAGTACTGTTCGGTAGACAACCTCATTTGATTATAAGTCCACAGGAAGATCTAAAGGGTAACAACGAGGTAACTGTGAAGTATCTTATGTCAATGAGTAAACAGTTAAAGCAACAGCAGCAGAAACTGAAATTGTTGTCTAATGATATGCCTGAAACTAACTGTCATGATGTTGAACCAGGAGAATATGTTATGATCAGAAATTTCTTGCGTTCAGGTTGTTTGACAGATCGGTGGGAAGGTTCGTACCAGGTGCTGCTGACAAGTACTACATCTTTGAGGGTGGCTGAGAGAGATACCTGGGTCCATTCCACTCACTGCAAAAAGGTCAATCAACTGGTGGAGAAACAAGTCGGAGACAAGGCTGATAGCATGGACCTGTCGCTCGCGAGCTTGTTCCGGGAGGATTGAAAAGGTCGTAGTGAGATACCTGAAATAAGAGAAATTTGCAGGTCTTGTTGTGACAATGGACGGGCCTGCTGTGTTCATTTTCATATTCTCTTTTAGAGTGTTCACCATCCTGGTCGGTTCGGTGATGGGAGTCCGATTGAGGAAATGGGGGCTGATGGCAGTGCTGATGGAGTGGAGTCAGGAGGAGTGCAATGCCAATCAGGGGAGTGTCTGAACAATCTTAGTACTGTTATTGTTAAGAGAGCTGTCATTCCGGATACTCGGGGATGGTGTGGAGGTTTATCGTCTGAAGATTCTTGTATTTGAGAGCTTTGTGGGTCCCTAGTTGATGAGAACTGTATCCAATGGTACCAACCTAAATATAACCCGTACGTAGGGTGGGTATCCTTTAGAGGATTATCATAGCATGGTAGGCAAAGTGTTAAATCAAACTGATTGCTGGGTGTGTTCACATGTGCCACAGGGACAGCATAATGTAGGGTTGGTGCCATTTCCGCTGAATATCACGGAAATTTTTGAATTACAAAAAGGGAAAACATTGGATGGAAAATTCCTCTCATCCAAACCACCTCATTTCAAACTCTACCAATTCCAAGTAGATAGATCACTTTTGTGTTTAAACATAACCAACCCCAATAAACCCGGGAGTTGGGAAGTGACGGGGAATAATCAGACGATGACCTTCTCACAAAGAGCTGATAATGAGTCCATAAACCATGATCTGTTATGCTCAATTAAATCTAGTAGGAAACATTTTAGGTATCGGTATACATTGAATTCCACCAAAGAAATTATTGGTAAAGGTGCCAGATGGTTATTGTGCTAAAATAATACAGCCAGAAACTTGCATGTACCAGATGGAAGACCCAGAAATAGGATTGTTTGCAAGGGAAATGTGCTTAATGATAATGATGCATACCATTCCTTATGTTCTCCCTGATAATGTATATTTGATATGTGGAAGAAAAGCGTATAAGTGGCTCTCCCCGAGTTCCGAAGGTTTGTGTTACCTGGGAAGAGTAGTCCCAGAAGTTATGACCCTCACACATGTTGAAATGCTTGGTATACATAAAAACACACCGTCACCATATCTTCACACACAATATGAACACAGAGGCAAATGAAATATGATACCTGGTGACGTGCAAAAAGCCACTCAGTTAATTAGTGAGACAACTGGCTTTCAAGTTTTAGTCGCATTGGATCCCACCAGGATCGCTCGGGATACATTAAACTTTAGATATATTCAGGAACTTGCTAAATTGATAGATAATATCACCGAGATGTACGATGACACATTCAGGTATACAGGGAGAGAATTGCAATCGTACAAGAAAGAACTGGTGCAACACAGGCTAGTGTTAAATTATTTAGCCGCTGTTACTGGAGGGTATTGCGTAACATTGGCCACCCAATTTGGAGTAAAATGTTGCACCTATGTCACCAATGATACCAGCGACCCCAAGGAGGTGATAGACCGGAAGATGGATGAAATTCTGCAGCTAAAATGGGAGTTCCGTAAGAACCATAACGCTTCAGTGGCTGAAGTAAGGGAGAAGATAGAAGGATGAGTTTCATGGCTGAACCCAGTGAAATGGTTCTCAGGTCTAGGGGAATAGGTCCAGGAAATGATCGCCAGTATAGGCAAATTCTTAATCCTTATACTGATTGTCATCATAATAATTGGCATATGTGTCCGGTGTGTTCCTATTGTGTTGAAGTGTGGAAAATGTAAAAATAGAGTAAAACGAAAGAACGAAATTATGATGGTGGTCAGTATGAATACCGAGGTAAATACAGAACTGCATTACAACCCTGAACTAGGAAATACCATAATTTAATGTATTATATTTAGACACGCATAGAATGTATTATTGAAATGTTATTTTTAAAAACACCTCAGATAATGTAAAGTCTCAATTCCCCTTCAAGACTGCCTTTATAGACTGGTGTATCCCACACACCTTTTACATGATCTTCCAAGATCCGCGGTGTGTGTATAATAGTAGTTTTATGTCCCCACTCAGAGACACATTATTGATGGATTAAGAACCACCTTGTGCCATCCCATAATAACACTAAATAGTATATAAATGTAAGCCTAAATTATATTTTAAAATCAGATTGTGATACCATGTTGTTCGCTATCAAAGGGTGGACTGTCAAAGCTGGATTATTGGCTGAGACAAGATCAGTTTAAAATTGAATCGCAGCGACACCATCTTGCGACTGGCCGCAAGACGCCATCTTGGAAATGAGATCGCAAGACGCCAGTTTGCGAATGGCCGCCTAAGCGCCATTTTAGATAAACTCACACTTTAGTACATGTGGCGATATTACTATTAGCATCATGCGATTGCATCTGTGACCATCGCCATAAGTTACGGCGATTCACCAAAAGCCCATTTCATGACTTTACGTAGTTTGGGTGCTCTGGATAAAGTGTATATTATTATAATTCCCCTAAATGATATATTTTGGATTGCATTAGCTAAACAGAGCTAATGGCCACGTGACAACTAGCTTGTGTAGACAAGCTTCCCGGACATAACGTCTGCTCTCACTCCAGGTGGCTCTGCTCGAATACAGCAAGAGGGTCGTTTGTAGCACCTTACATTAGCAGGCTTCCTGCAATAAAATACCTTCAAAGCCACAAGTGTTATCTGAGGTTTGGGTCTTGTAGCTGTGCTATTTTGCGTTTACACAAGAACCTGGGAGAACAAAGGATTGTACTTTTGAGCCTGGGAAGGGTGGGGGCTGCTGAGAGAGGGGGGCGTGTGGAACTATAAGGCTCAGCATTCCACACTGCTAGGTGTTCACTTAGTGTAAATGAGATTTAAGTGCACCATTTCTCATACACACATTAATACGCACAATTGCGCTGGTAACTAATCGCATATTAGCGAATGCATAAGATCCTGTATGAAAACGCTGTTTATTAGCTTCATGAGCACGCATCTGCCCCAAGTTAACTAGCGTCTTTACATCACACCCCGCATACTTACACATTACATATTCACATAAAAGGTTTAATAAGCTTTAAGGTATAAGATTCAAGTATGCACATTTACTATAATTGCTATGAAATAAAGGTTATTTCATAACTAAGGTTTTATACATGATAAGTAAGCCATGTTTGGAATTGTACTGATGCGTACTCTCTCAACAGTATTCCGGTACCATCGGTGTGGAGATCGCATCATGCATTCTCAACTTATGGACCGCAGAGACTTCAAGCAATAAAATGTACATAATATGAACAACTGTTAGGATGATTGCATGAGGCAGGAAATCAGAGACCCCCAGTTGTTAGAGGCTGGGTTGTGTCTATTTGAATCAACCTGTTAAATGCCTTGTAACATATGCCCTCTCCGTTGGGACCAATGGTATTAGCAACAAACTTCTCTATTGTGTTGTTTATTTCTGGAGGGTATAAAAATGTGCTCTGACCCTGGGTTCTTAGTCTTTTGTGCTGAATGGTGATTGACGAGGGGTTTCTTGCTGATGCCTAACATCTGGACCAGAGAGCGCTGCATATGTATATTTGTACTTGGGTCTGTATAATCTCTTTGCGCTAAGATTATATGAGGATCATAGCGTGTAACTGCTGTACTTTTAATTGAATAATACTTTGTGCTTTGGAACCACATGTTCTAAGTCTGGAGTCTTTATTTACTGGATGACTGCGTACGCAAATTAGCGTCATCCTTAGAGGTTTATAGGTAGGATATTAGAAGGTATAGGCAGGGGTATATAGAGGTTCAAAGGCAATAACCTTAATACCAATGGAGAAGAGCAAGAAAGGGGTTTAGGGTGAGGGTGAGACCTAAGACATCATGTATAAGAACAAAAACTTCTTCCCAAAAAGGGCGCAAGAGAGGACATTCCCAGAAAACATGGAAGATAGGTGTTGGTAAAACCAAGCTGAGGGACCTAATGGATATTTTGCGCAGAGATCTGTATATGATAACATAGAGGGCGAAGAGAAAAAATCCATCAGGGACTCAATACCCAGACTCATCCAGTAGGACATATTAAGACTAGGCAATACTTTGTCCAATGCCCGCAGAGAAATAGTTCTAGTGGGAAGAGTAAAAATAAAACAAGTTGGGAGGTTAAGATCCCAAACTTTTTAAGTATCAAGGACTGCATTAGGGAATAGTGAAAATTGAGGTCTAAGTTGTTGGGGTAGCCATAGGAGGTCTGGGAGGGGAAATTGCCGGAGAAGAGCGTGTTCTAAGTCTACCCAGGGTTTAATAGAAGGGAGAAGGAACCAATCACATACTTGGGAAAGAAGGACCTCTTCATGATATCTGGTCAGATCAGGTTGATTAAGGCCTCCCTTTGGTTTAGAATGAACCATACGGCTGTATGCCATTCTAGGGGCCTTACGCTTCCACACATAAGCAAGCATCAAACGGCGCATCTGATATAGTAATTTACGAGGAATAATATAGGGAATGGCACGGAATAAATACATCAATTTAGGTAATAACATCATCTTAAACGCCGCTGTACGGCCCAACCAGGAGATCTCGTGGTTCATCCAAGAAGTAGCTTAAGAAGATAATTGGGTCAAAAGGGGAACATAATTTGCACTAAAAACAGCGTTAATAGAAGAGGGGATAGAGATTCCCAAATAAGATAGAGAAGAATCTTTCCAAATAAAAGGAAAGCGTTCCTTTAAGGCTCGGAGGGACAAAGGGGGAATATTAATAGGTAATGCTTCGGTTTTCATATGATTTCATTTATAATAAGAGCTGCACTATAGTTGTCTAAAATGGTATGGAGGGGCTTCAAAAACATTTCCGGGTCGGTTACAAACAATAAAACATCATCTGTGAACAGACATAATTTATGAGAGGTATCATAAACAGAAAGCCCTGGAAATTCAGAAGATTGATGGATTTTTTGGGCCGGGGGTTCTATGGCTAGCACAAATATTAGGGGGGAAAGGGGACACCCTTGTCTAGTGCCATTAAATATTAAAAAAGGTGAGGAGAGAAACCCGTTACTGAAAGCACGAGCTGAGGGGCTAGAAATAAAGGGCAGTAATGGATCGAACAATGTCACCCTGGAATTCATATTTAGATAATACCTGGCGCATATAGTCCCAGTGGAGTCGGTCAAACGCTTTTTCAGCGTCGAGAGAGGAGGAGAAATTGTGATTTATGGTATGATACCCACTCCACCAAATCTAGAACCCTACGTGTATTATCTGGAGCCTGAGGCCCGCGAACAAAGCCCACCTGGTCAGGGTGTATCAGTTGTGGAAGTAAAGGGCTCAAACGGTTAGCTATCAACTTAGCATAGATTTTCACATCCGTATTAAGGAGCACAATGGGTCTATAATTTTTACACTCGGAGGGGTCCTTACCGGGTTTCGGAGTGTTAACAATTTGACCTTCTACTATTTCGGGTGGGAAAGAACTGGTATCTGAAGCTTCTGCGAATAATTTCAGGAGAACTGGGGAAAGGACTTTGGTAAATACGGAATAGGAGGAATTCGTGAACCCATCGGGGCCAGGGGCCTTACCCCTGGGTAATTGTTGAATTACCACCTGAATTTCTTGGAAGTACCAGAAGGTCTTCAGGGACTCCAGGCTATCAGCATCTAGAGAAGGAAGAGATAGGTCATCTAGGAAAGAAGAAATAGCGTCAGGTGAGGGATGAGGGGTGGAGGAATCATCGCACAAATTATATAATTTTGCATAATAGTCTGAAAATAGAATAGCGATGTCAAGGGGGTTAAGACATTTCGAACCAGAGGGGGTTAGAAGACATTTAATTCTATTACTCGCCTGGCGCCCACGAAGCTTACGTGCTAGGAGACTGGAAGCTTTATTACCGGCCGTATAAAAATTTATAGCGGAGACGAGTAAAAGCTAATTGCATACACGTCATAAAAAGTTTCTGGAGCTGTGATTGCACCTCCTGGAGTTGTTTGCGTAATGCTCTAGTGGGGTGGGCCTGATTCTAAGACTCTAAAGACCGTAAAGTAGACTCCAAATCACTCTGTAATTTACGAGAGCGAGCCTTAAACTGGGCCCCCCTCTGGATAGAATTACCATGAAGGGCCGCTTTTAAAGCGCACCAAAATGTGAAAACAGAGGTATCAGTAGGAGAATTAGTCTGTGTGTATATAGCTTGAGGGAATCAGTAAGGGCATCAGAGTCACAGGATCCCTCAATTGGTATTCAGGGAGACGCCAAGGACAGGTGGGGGAAAAATAATGGCCTATATCCCAAATCCATAAAACAGGGGCTTGGTCAGACCAAGTAATAGGGAGGATTTTAATCTTTTAGTAGATTGAAGAATTATTTTATCTAAGAGGATAAGGTCTATTCTAGAGTAACTGTTATGGACTGAGGAGAAAAAAGTATAATCCTTCTCATCTGGTTAGTGGGTGCGCCAGGCATCATACAAATCGTACTCCACAAGTAATTTCTTAAAAGCTAATGAGGGGCCTATGTCGCGAGGAGAGAAGGGGTGGCCACGGGGAGAGGATCTGTCTATTTTGGGATCAAGGACTAAATTAAAGTCACCCATCAAAATAAGTGCTCCTTGATGAACCTTAGAGACTTCCTCAAAAGTGTCTCGGAGAAAAGGGACTTGACGGGAGTTAGGGGCATAAAGAGAAACTAAAGTGACAAGAGTTTCCTCAATTTTTCCAATGAGAATAAGAAATCTGACATTCCCATCCTCAATCTTTCTGTGCAATACAAATGCAGTATTAGCATGAAGCAAAATGGCAACACCAGTCCTTTTAGACAAACTATTAGCAGTATAGCATAAAGGGTATCTATGAGAAATGCGTCTCCTGTAGAGCAACAATATCAGCTCTGTGGTGGTGAAAGGAGGAGAGAGCCAGACGTCTCTTGTGCGGAGAATTAACTCCTTTGACATTTAACGAAAAAACTTTAACCATTGGGCATAATGAAACAATAGAAAAATGAGAAAGTCCTGGATGTACATGTCACACAACAATAAAATAAAAAGAAAATAAATAATACATCAAATTATAAGAGAAAAATAAAAATAAAATACAAAAACACAGGAAAAAGACAAAGAACCCAAAAGGTTCAGTATATTGGCCCGCAGTAGTTGCCGTAAGGGAACAATACGGCAAAATGGTCAACATGTGGGGGAGGACTGTGTCAAAGCCCACCCATGAGACCTATTATAACATACACTATAAACATCAAGCATTAAGGGGTATATTCAATTTGGCGCGAGGTTTAGCGAAGCTAAAACCTTGCGCCCCTCACGGCCAATTTCGGAATCCAGCAGGTATACGCGATCCCAATACCCGCGGGATTCAATAAAAAAAAACAGTGGACGCGGGTTTTCATGACTGAAAACCACGCGCCGCATTAATTAAAAAAAAAAAAAGACACCTGCCCGAGTCTCCGCGGCTCCCGGTGGCATCCCCTCTCTCTTCTTACTGGCAAGGGGGCTGCTGGGAGGAGCAAGGTCTGCTGGGAGATGTAGTTCTCCCAGCACCCATTCCGGGGGGGCCACACTAGCACTGCGGGGGCACACTGACACCAGGACACACACACACACACACTGACATACTCACCACTGCTACATAAGAGCCGGCTTCCGACGCAGGATGAAGAAGGCAGCGCTGCTAGAGGTAAGTAATTAAGGACTGATTAAGCTAATTGGATACTTCCAATTGCTTAATTAGTCCTCAGGGGGGGGGCGCTGCGGGGTGTCAGAGCAAGTGTCAGCGATTTAACCTAAAATCAACGATTTTTAGAAAAATCACACTTGCTCAGGAGTTGCGTGGAAAAAAACTCCTGACGCGTGTTTAATAAAAAACCATGCACCTAATAGAATAGCAAAAAACAAGCACCTGCAGGAAAAACTTTGCAGGTGCGGGTTTTTTGCTTTTCTCGCAGCCTATTGAATATGGCCCTAAATCACATCTACCATTCCTCCCAACCCAGCATATAGAGGGATCATTTTAATACGCATGTGGCCGGAGGCCGGCCTCACGTTGGGGAATGGCGGCCGCGGCACTGAAGGGGTTAACCCCTGTGCTACGGTGCCATTTTCTAAGGTAACAATTGGCGCTAGGCGCCACATTTAATTGTATTATTGGCGCTAGGCGCCATCTTTTATATATGTTAGCGGCGCTGGCCGCCGAGGGTTTTAAATAAATGTTTTCATTTATGTATTTCCCTGCCGCGGTCCAGCCCCGCTCTGGCGGCCGCGGCAGGGATGAGTTAACCCCCGGTGTGGCACACCAGGGGAGACCGGAGTGCAGGGAGCCGCTCAGTGCTCCATGCTGGGAGCCGGGAGTGTGACTCCCGGCGTCCCAGCTCCACAGGGATGCCGCTGGTCCCTCCGTGCCGGATGCTTACTGTGGCCAGGCAGCAGAGGGCAGGGCAGGCTGCCAACCACTGGGGGCTGGGAACTCAACTCCCGGCACCCCAGCTACCCGACGAGGTGCTCTGCGTCGGAGGGTCGGGGCTGTGTGTTACGCTACAGCTCCCGTGCAGCCTCCGGAAATGGCAGAGCTAGGTGCTGGCTGCTGGGGACCGGGAGCAACGCTCCCAGCGCCCCAGGCCAGCAGGAAGTCGCTGCCGCCGGGACAAGTGTCCCGGACGGCAGGGCTAAGCGCCACATGAAGGGGGAACCGTGGGTAGCCGGCTCCCTGTGTGGCGCTGGTTAACCCCCGGGTGCGCGGCACTGGGGGAATTGTGCACTGAGCGCTGGGGACTGGGAGCGTAGCTCCCGATGCCCCAGCACCCCCAGACAGATTGGCTGCCCACTGGGGCAGGGAGAGTTAGTTCCCTGTACCTCCAGCGTGGAAAGGGGGAGAGCAGCTGAGAGCTGCTGGGGGGAAGGTACAGCTGCTGCAGCCAGGGCGATCCCAGGCTGCAGAGCTAAAAGCCCTATGCCCGGGGACTGGGAGCCTGGCTCCCAGTGTTCCAGCATGGCCGGGCTGGTTTGGTAAAGCCCAGCGCTGGGCACAGTTAAAAGCACACCCCTAGGTACATGTGGTTAAATTAAATGTATAAACATATAAGTATTTAAATTGTATGCAAAATATGTATAATTTAAAGTAAAAAGTGCACTTACCTGTGATTTCCCTGGACGGCTAGGGGGATCCAGAGTCCTCAGTGGGCTGCTGGATCTTCCAGCCCATCCAGGGAAATAAAGTGTCCTCCTATGCGGCCTCCTGCCTGGAAGTGGGATGAGGAGGTGCATAGGGAGCCGCTAACGCAGCCAGCTAAGAATTTCCACCGAGCTCCAAACAGACTTTCCTCCATGGCCAGGAGTCTCTGCCAGGGACCCTGCTTGCCCACCTCTGGAGCTCAGATTCAGGCAAGAGTAGCAAGCTTGGTCCCTTAGCAGATTCCTGGAAGTCCGTTTTCGGAGGGAAATCCTTATCTTCCCAGGCTGTGTCCAGATGGAGCAGAGCCGTGGGCGTTGCCCAGCTCAGAGGTTGAGCCCAGGCACAGGGGAGTCACCACTCCCCCTTGCCATAAGGGACAATGTTAAACGTGCATGTGGCTAGCACATGCACAGGTCATGCACTTATGATGATTGGTTGGGAACCACAGGGCGGGCTTACCCCCTGCGGAAATGTGTATTAGAGTGGCATAAAAGAAGGGCTTGTGCCTAGTAATATTGTACAACCCCGTAACTTCTTTGAGGAGAAGAGCTGCTGATAAGATTCCTGTATGTGGTACATCTTTGGAAATCCTTTGTGGAGAATTGCTGTTTGATTTCTGTGTGATATTCCCCTTCAGACGGAAGGGAGGGTCTTCTTTAAGACTTTGAGCAATAAACATCTTGCCTGAATTCAATTGTATCTCAATCCTGCGACCAACAGAATTGCGCCAAACGCTATTCCGTTCTCCTGCTGTTCTGGGTAAGAGCTCCGTGTCTCCAAGTTCAAGCCCTCTGCCAGCTACCATGCAGACCTGGTCCATTGCGAGGGATCAGGAGGATACAGCCGACACCAAACAGGAGGTGTGTCCGCAGCTAATCAAAAGCATATGCAGTAAAGCGGTTCCAAACGCCGATGGTAGAGTTTGGTGGTGGCAGCATCGTTACACGCCCACGGCGCAGTGGGCGGAGTCAGTGACAGGCGGTCACTGACGGTGAGTGGGAGTCCAAAAGCGCTAACCCGTGACCAGGGCCAGCCTAGACGAAAGGCGTCCGGTCACAACGCACTATAGCATGGAGAGAGGCAGGAGAGGAAGAAACAAACTAAAGAAATAAAATAGCGAAACCACTTAATTTAAGCAGCATATTAGACTTAGATCGTAAAGATACAACAAACCTCAAACTGGAAATATTCAGGAGCTGAAAAGATCAAAATATAGCGTTCATAATTAAGATCCAGAGCTAGAGATAGTGATGGAGACAATGCTTTGGAAAAAGGACCTTTTCTATAACAAATAACTGAGGAGTAGTGAATTAGTCTATTATGGCTCAGTACAGAGCAGGTCCAGATTCAGCCGAAAAAACAACCCAACACCGGAGAAATCCGAAGGGAAAAGACAATACAATTTCATCCCACACGAGACCAATCCGGCTGAAGAGGAGGACTTTGGGATGATGAGGGAATAGAGACTGTGATTTCCCATTCCGCCAGCAATTGGACTCCAGCTTCCAAAGATGAGATAACAAACGTGGAGCCATCCTTCCGTACTAAGGGCCTGATTCAGACCCGGACGGTATCTGCAGTCCGTTTGCAATTGCCAATGGTTGCTAATCTGCGCATGCGCGAACTACACTGTGCGATCACAGATCCCTCACTCGCCCAGCAAAGCCAGTCCAGCAGAGTGAGTGACAGGAGAGGCCGTTTGTGGGTGGTGACGGGCAGTCCAGTAAAAACGGGGGGTTGGAGATGCGAACGCAGGCATGCTCGAGTGTTTCAACGCCATTTTAGAGGCGTGCATAATTAACAGGCAGTGTCATAGTACACGTCACCAGCCATTTTTTTCCTCTGTTTTCCTCACAATGCTTGCGGTAAAAAAAAGCTCCCACAAGCACTGCGTTCACATCTGATAGTGGTCGATGTACCAATGTTTTCATAAACTTCCAGGAGATGACGTGGGGCAGTGGGCGTCTCTGCACACGCTAAGGGGAGTCTGCATACACAAAGCGAACGCTCGTACAGGTACGATGGGCGTGCTTATGCCTTGGCAAGCGATCGCTCCCCGCCACGTCACTTTCAAATATTTGCATACGCATCATGCAAGCGTACACTCATAGCGACCGGGTCTGAATCAGGTCCTAGGAGCTTTACCGGTAAACCCCATCGATATTGTATATCGTTATCCTGAAGTGCTTTTATAATAGGTTGAAAGGTTCTGCGTTTGTTGATAGCGTGGTCCGAAAAATCAGGGAATAGTTGGAGATTGTTGAGAACTTCCGCATCCTCCGCCTCACGTGCAACCTGAAGTATATCTTCCTTGGTATGAAAGTAGTGAAGCCGCAGGAGGACATCTCTGGGAGAACCTGCCGGAGCGGAGCGTGGCTTAGGAAGACGATGGATGCGATCAATCAGCAAATCCCTAGCCTCTACAGAAGGCAATCATTTCTGGAAGATATTTGAAGCAAAGTTCTGGAGGTCAGCGTTGGATAGGGATTCCGGGGACACTCCTGATTTTAACATTGTTTCTCCTAGATCTGTCCTCCAAATCTGCCAATTTGTCCTTAACGGAGGCCAGCTATGTCAGGACCGAGTTATGGGATGTAAGGAGGTCATTGTGAGAGGACACTAATTCTTGCATTTTAGTTTCCAGGTTGTTGGTGCACTCACCGATGCCCGTTACTTCAGTAGTGAGTTGTTTAATAGAGACTGAGTACCATAGAGCTGTGCGGCAGAGGGATGGAGGCAGAGCAGAGTGTGTGCAGGTCCACTGCAAATACAGAGCCCAGATCCAAGATGGCACCCGCTCCTTCCCAGGGACAGACAGCATGCGCCTGTTAGCCAGCAGGGCTGGAGAAGGGGAGACAAGGCCCAGCAGGTCAGCAGGGAGGGCTGGAGGCCGGCAACGATGTGTCCTCTGGCAGGAGAGCAAAGCGGCGGCTGCGATAATGACGTCACCCGGGACCCCGGCAGAGCCCCAAAATCGATGCGTCGGCTTGTGGATGGAGGGTAGGCCGCAGAGCGCCAAAGATCACCGGGGCTCCGGAGGGGTCAGGGGACAGACCAGGGGCGAAGCAGGCACCGTTGAGCAGGCAGAGAGACAGGTTAGGCTGCCAAAAGTAGTCAAGAACAGCTCCTATATAGGCGTAGTGGCAGGAGCTCCAGCAATGCACATCCGACCCGGCGGACAGTCAGGTCACGCCCCATATCTATCTATCTCATATCTATCTATCTATCTCATATATATCTATCTCATATATATCTATCTATCTATCTCATATCTATCTATCCATCTATCTATCCCATATCTATCTATCTATCTCATATCTATCTATCTATCTAACTCATATATATCTATCTATCTATCTCATATCATATCTATCTATCTCATATCTATCTAATATCTATCTATCTCATATCTATCTATCTATCTCATATATATCTATCTAATATCTATGTATCTATCTCATATATATCTATCTCATATCTATCTATCTCATATATATCTATCTATCTATCTCATGTCTATCTATCTCATATCTATCTATCTATCTCATATCTATCTATCTATCTATCTCATATCTATCTATCTCATATATATCTATCTCATATATATCTATCTATCTCATATCTATCTATCTCATATCTATCTATCTATCTATCTCATATCTATCTCATATCTATCTATCTATCTATCTCATATATATCTATCTCATATCTATCTATCTATCTCATATATATCTATCTCATATCTATCTATCTATCTATCTATCTCATATATATCTTATATCTATCTATCTAATATATATCTATCTCATATCTATCTATCTATCTCATATATATCTATCTCATATCTATCTATCTATCTATCTCATATATATCTATCTATCCCATATCTATCTCATATATATCTATCTTATATCTATCTATCTCATATATATCTATCTATATCATATATATCTATCTCATATCTATCTATCTCATATCTATCTATCTATCTATCTATCTATCTATCTCTCTCATATATATCTATCTCATATATATCTATCTCATATCTATCTATCTATCTATCTATCTCATATCTATCTATCTCATATCTATCTATCTATCTATATATCTCATATCTATCTATCTCATATCTATCTCATATCTATCTATCTATCTCATATATATCTATCTCATATATATCTATCTCATATCTATCTCATATATATCTATCTATCCCATATCTATCTATCTCATATCTATCTGTCTATCTATCTATCTCATATATATCTATCTCATATCTATCTATCTATCTCATACTGTATATATCTATCTATCCCATATCTATCTATCTCATATCTATATATCTCATATCTATCTATCTAACTCATATATATCAATCTCATATCTATCTATCTCATATATATCTATCTCATATCTATCTATCTCATATCTATCTATCTCATATATATCTATCCATCTATCTCATATCTATCTATCTCATATCTATCTATCTCATATATATCTATCATCTATCTATCTATCTATCTCATATCTATGTATCTATCTATCTCATATCTATCTATCTATCTATCTCATATCTATGTATCTATCTATCTATCTCATATCTATCTATCTCATATCTATCTATCTCATATATATCTATCCATCTATCTCATATATATCAGTCTATCTCATATCTATCTATCTCATATCTATCTATCTATCTATCTCATATCTATCTATCTCATATCTATCTATCTCATATATATCTATCTATCTATCTATCTCATATCTATCTATCTCATATCTATCTATCTATGTATCTATATCATATCTATCTATCTCATATCTATCTAGCTATCTCATATCTATCTATCTCATATCTATGTATCTATCTCATATCTATCTCATATCTATCTATCTCATATCTATCTCATATCTATCTATCTCATATATATCTATCTCATATCTATCTATCTCATATATATCTATCTCATATCTATCTATCTATCTATCTCATATATACCTATCTCATATCTATCTATCTATCTCATATATATCTATCTCATATCTGTCTATCTCATATCTATCTATCTATCTATCTCATATCTATGTATCTATCTCATATCTATCTATCTATCTCATATCTATGTATCTTTCTCATATCTATCTATCCCATATCTATCTATCTCATATCTATCTATCTATCATCTATCTCATATATATCTATCTCATATCTATCTATCTATCTCATATCTATCTATCTATCTATCTATCTCATATCTATGTATCTATCTCATATTTATCTATCTATCTCATATCTATCTATCTATCTCATACCTATCTATCTCATACAGTGGCGTAACTTCATCCCAGGTGCCCGGAGGCAAGATAAATGTTGATGCCCCCCCCAAACTAAAATGTACCACCCCCCAGCACCTATGCCAGCCCCACCTGCCGCCGCCCCCCTTATGCAGTTCCTTTTATATAATGCCCCCAGTAGTGGTCCGCCTATGTAGTGCTCCCCAGTAATGGTCCCCCTATGCAGTACATCCAGTAGTGAGCCCCCGGTAGTTGCCCCCAGTAGTGAGGCCCCTTGTCGTTGCACCCAGTAGTGAGCCCCCGGTAGTTGCCCCCAGTAGTGAGGCCCCTTGTAGTTGCCCCCAGTAGTGAGGCCCCTGTAGTTGCCCCCAGTAGTGAGGCCCCTGTAGTTGCCCCAGTAGAGAGCACCCTGTAGTTGCCCCTGTAGTTGCCCCCAGTAGTGAGTCCCTTGTAGTTGCCCCCTGTAGTGAGGCCCCTGTAGTTGCCCCCAGTAGCAGGCCCCTGTAGTTGCCCCCAGTAGTGAGCCCCTGCAGTTGCCCCCAGTAGCAGGCCCCTGTAGTTGCCCCAGTAGTGAGCCCCTGTAGTTGCCCCCTAGTAGTAGGCCCCTGTAGTTGCCCCCAGTAGTAAGCCCCAGTAGTAGGCCCCAGTAGTGAGCCCCTGTAGTTACCCCCAGTAGTGATGGCCCCCACCGCGCGCACACACACACACAAAAAAAAAAAACACTTACCTTTATCCCCGCTCCAGTGCTGCTGCCGTCCATCCCTGGTGTCTACTCCTCGGCACTATGGGAGTGACATCATTACGTCACTCCCGTAGTGCACTGCGGGACCCGGAAGACGGAGCTCACTCCTGAGCTCCATCCCCGGCGTCCGCTCCTCGGCACTATGGGAGTGACGTTATGACGTCAGTCCCATAGTACACTGCGGGACCCGGAAGACGGAGGGAGCTCCATCCTCCGGCTACCGCCAGGAGGATAGGAGCCGGCCGCCCGCTGGTAACACACTCAGCGGGCGCCCGGCAAATGCACCCCTTGCACCCTCCGTAGTTGCGCCAATGGAGGTGGAGCGCCTATCAGCGGCGCTCCATCTCCATGCAGCTCCCGGGGACAATGGAGCCAGGTGCCCCCTTCAGGGCTGACGCCCGGCGGCAAATGACTCCATTGTCTCCGGGAGTTCCGCCACTGATCTCATATCTATCTCATATCTATCTATCTCATATCTATCTCATATCTATCTATCTCATATCTATCTATCTCATATCTATCTCATATCTATCTATCTCATATCTATCTCATATCTATCTCATATCTATCTATCTCATATCTATCTTATATCTATCTAATATCTATCTATCTCATATCTATCATCTCATATCTATCTCATAATCTCTCTCTCTCATATCTATCTATCTCATATCTATCTCATATATATCTATCTCATATCTATTTATCTCATATCTATCTATCTATCTCATATCTATCTATCTAATATCTATCTCATATCTATCTATCTAATATCTATCTCATATCTATCTATCTAATATCTATCTATCTCATATTTATCATCTCATATCTATCTCATATCTATCTATCTATCTCATATCTATCTCATAATCTCTCTCTCTCATATCTATCTAATATCTATCTCATATCTATCTATCTATCTATCTCATATCTATCTATCTCAATTCTATCTATCTCATATCCATCTATCTCATTATCTATCTCTCTAATATCTATCTATCTCATATCTATCTATCTATCTAGCTATCTCATATCTATCTATCTCATATCTATCTAGCTATCTATCTCATATCTATCTAACTCATATCTATCTATATATCTATCTAATATATATCTCATATCTATCTATCCTATATGTCTCATATCTATCTATCTCAATTCTATCTATCTCATATCTATCTATCTCATTATCTATCTCTCTAATATCTATCTCATATCTATCTATCTAATATCTGTCTATCTTATATCTATCTATCTATCTATCTCATATCTATCACATATCTATCTCATATCTATCTAATATCTATCTATCTAATATCTGTCTATCTCATATCTATCATCTCATATCTATCTAACTCATATCTATCTCTCTCATATCTATCTCTCTCATATCTATATCTATCTATCTCTCTAATATCTCTCTTTCTCATATCTATCTATCTCATATCTATATCTATCTATCTATCTATCTATCTATCTCCTATCTATTTATCCATTAATCTCATATCTATCTATCTCATATCTATATATCTATCTATCTATCTCAATTATATCTATCTCATAATCTATCTCTCTAATATCTGTCTATCTCATATCTATCATCTCATATCTATCTCATAATCTCTCTCTCTCATATCTATCTATCTCATATTTATCTCATATATATCTATCTCATATCTATTTATCTCATATCTATCTATCTATCTCATATCTATCTATCTAATATCTATCTCATATCTATCTATCTAATATCTATCTCATATCTATCTATCTAATATCTATCTATCTCATATCTATCATCTCATATCTATCTCATATCTATCTATCTATCTATCTCATATCTATCTCATAATCTCTCTCTCTCATATCTATCTAATATCTATCTCATATCTATCTATCTATCTCATATCTATCTCATAATCTCTCTCTCTCATATCTATCTAATATCTATCTCATATCTATCTATCTATCTCATATCTATCTATCTCAATTCTATCTATCTCATATCTATCTATCTCATTATCTATCTCTCTAATATCTATCTATCTCATATCTATCTATCTATCTAGCTATCTCATATCTATCTATCTCATATCTATCTAGCTATCTTCACATATCTATCTAACTCATATCTATCTATATATCTATCTAATATATATCTCATATCTATCTATCCTATATGTCTCATATCTATCTATCTCAATTCTATCTATCTCATATCTATCTATCTCATTATCTATCTCTCTAATATCTATCTCATATCTATCTATCTAATATCTGTCTATCTTATATCTATCTATCTCATATCTATCACATATCTATCTCATATCTATCTAATATCTATCTATCTAATATCTGTCTATCTCATATCTATCATCTCATATCTATCTAACTCATATCTATCTCTCTCATATCTATCTCTCTCATATCTATATCTATCTATCTCTCTAATATCTCTCTTTCTCATATCTATCTATCTCATATCTATATCTATCTATCTATCTCCTATCTATTTATCCATTAATCTCATATCTATCTATCTCATATCTATCTATCTATCTCAATTATATCTATCTCATAATCTATCTCTCTAATATCTGTCTATCTCATATCTATCATCTCATATCTATCTCATAATTTCTCTCTCTCATATCTATCTATCTCATATCTATCTCATATATATCTATCTCATATCTATTTATCTCATATCTATCTATCTATCTCATATCTATCTATCTAATATCTATCTCATATCTATCTATCTAATATCTATCTCATATCTATCTATCTAATATCTATCTATCTCATATCTATCATCTCATATCTATCTCATATCTATCTATCTATCTATCTATCTCATATCTATCTCATAATCTCTCTCTCTCATATCTATCTAATATCTATCTCATATCTATCTATCTATCTATCTCATATCTATCTATCTCAATTTTATCTATCTCATATCTATCTATCTCATTATCTATCTCTCTAATATCTATCTCATATCTATCTATCTATCTAGCTATCTCATATCTATCTATCTCATATCTATCTAGCTATCTATCTCATATCTATCTAACTCATATCTATCTATATATCTATCTAATATTTATCTCATATCTATCTATCCTATATGTCTCATATCTATCTATCTCAATTCTATCTATCTCATATCTATCTATCTCATTATCTATCTCTCTAATATCTATCTCATATCTATCTATCTAATATCTGTCTATCTTATATCTATCTATCTATCTATCTCATATCTATCACATATCTATCGCATATCTATCTAATATCTATCTATCTAATATCTATCTATCTCATATCTATCATCTCATATCTATCTAACTCATATCTATCTCTCTCATATCTATCTCTCTCATATCTATATCTATCTATCTCTCTAATATCTCTCTTTCTCATATCTATCTATCTCATATCTATATCTATCTATCTATCTATCTATCTCCTATCTATTTATCCATTAATCTCATATCTATCTCATATCTATCTATCTATCTATCTCAATTATATCTATCTCATAATCTATCTCTCTAATATCTGTCTATCTCATATCTATCTCATATCTATCTATCTATCTCATATCTATCTATCTATCTATCTATCTTATATCTATCTATCTCATATATATCTATCTATCCCATATCTATCTATCTCATATCTATCTATCTATCTCATATCTATCTATCTCATATATATCTATCTTATATCTATCCATCTATCTCATATATATCTATCTCATATCTATCTATCTCATATCTATCTATCTCATATATATCTATCTCATATCTATCTATCCCATATCTATCTATCTCATATCTATCTATCTCATATCTATCTATCTCATATATATCTATCTATCTCATATATATCTATCTCGTATCTATCTATCTATTTATCTATCTATCTCATATCTATCTATCTCATATCTATGTATCTATCTCATATCTATGTATCTATCTATTTATCTATCTCATATCTATCTATCTCATATATATCTATCTCATATCTATCTATCTCATATATATCTATCTATCCCATATCTATCTATCTCATATCTATCTGTCTATCTATCTCATATCTATCTATCTATCTCATATATATCTATCTCTATATCTATCTATCCCATATCTATCTATCTTATATCTATCTCATATCTATCTATCTCATATATATCTATCCATCTATCTCATATATATATCTATCTCATATCTATCTATCTCATATATATCTCTCTAATATCTGTCTATCTCATATCCATCTCATATCTATCTAACTATCTATCTATCTATCTCATATCTATCTCATATATATCTATCTCTTATCTATCTATCTCATATCTTTCTATCCCATATCTATCTATCTCATATCTATCTATCTTTCATCTACTATCTATCTCATATCTATCTATCTATCTCATATCTATCTATCTATCTCATATATATCTCTCTAATATCTGTCTATCTCATATCTATCTCATATCTATCTATCTATCTATCTATCTATCTCATATCTATCTCATATATATCTATCTCTTATCTATCTATCTATCTCATATCTTTCTATCCCTTATCTATCTATCTCATATCTATGTATCTGTCTATCTATCTATCTATCTATCTATCTATCTATCTATCTATCTCATATCTATGTATATTTCTATCTATCTCATATCTATCTATCTCATATCTATCTATCTCATATCTATCCATCTATCTATCTCATATATATCTATCTCATATCTGTCTATCTCATATCTATCTATCTATCTATCTATCTATCTATCTATCTATCTATCTCATATCTATGTATCTATCTCATATCTATCTATCTATCTCATATCTATGTATTTATCTCATATCTATCTATCCCATATCTATCTATCTCATATCTATCTATCTATAATCTATCTCATATATATCTATCTCATATCTATCTATCTATCTATCTCATATCTATCTATCTATCTATCTCATATCTATGTATCTATCTCATATTTATCTATCTATCTATCTCATATCTATCTATCTATCTATCTATCTCATACCTATCTATCTCATACAGTGGCGTAACTTCATCCCAGGTGCCCGGAGGCAAGATAAATGTTGATGCCCCCCCCCAAACTAAAATGCACCACCCCCCAGCACCTATGCCAGCCCCAGCTGCCGCCGCCCCCCTTATGCAGTTCCTTTTATATAATGCCCCCAGTAGTGGTCCGCCTATGTAGTGCTCCCCAGTAATGGTCCCCCTATGCAGTACATCCAGTAGTGAGCCCCCGGTAGTTGCCCCCAGTAGTGAGGCCCCTTGTCGTTGCACCCAGTAGTGAGCCCCAGTAGTTGCCCCCAGTAGTGAGGCCCCTTGTAGTTGCCCCCAGTAGTGAGGCACCTGTAGTTGCCCCCAGTAGTGAGGCCCCTGAAGTTTCCCCCAGTAGTGAGGCCCCTGTAGTTGCCCCAGTAGAGAGCACCCTGTAGTTGCCCCTGTAGTTGCCCCCAGTAGTGAGTCCCCTGTAGTTGCCCCCAGTAGTGAGGCCCCTGTAGTTGCCCCCAGTAGCAGGCCCCTGTAGTTGCCCCCAGTAGTGAGCCCCTGCAGTTGCCCCCCGTAGCAGGCCCCTGTAGTTGCCCCAGTAGTGAGCCCCTGTAGTTGCCCCCTAGTAGTAGGCCCCTGTAGTTGCCCCCAGTAGTAAGCCCCAGTAGTAGGCCCCAGTAGTGAGCCCCTGTAGTTGCCCCCAGTAGTGATGGCCCCCACCGCGCGCACACACACACACAAAAAAAAAAAAAACACTTACCTTTATCCCCGCTCCAGTGCTGCTGCCGTCCATCCCTGGTGTCTGCTCCTCGGCACTATGGGAGTGACGTCATTACATCACTCCCGTAGTGCACTGCGGGACCCGGAAGACGGAGCTCACTCCTGAGATTCATCCACGGCATCCGCTCCTCGGCACTATGGGAGTGACGTTATGACGTCACTCCCATAGTACACTGCGGGACCCGGAGGACGGAGGGAGCTCCATCCTCCGGCTACCGCCAGGAGGATAGGAGCCGGGCGCCCGCTGGTAACACACTCAGCGGGCGCTCGGCAAATGCACCCCTTGCACCCTCCGTAGTTGCGCCAATGGAGGTGGAGCGCCTATCAGCGGCGCTCCTTCTCCATGCAGCTCCCGGGGACAATGGAGCCAGCTGCCCCCTTCAGGGCTGACGCCCGGCGGCAAATGACTCCATTGTCTCCGGGAGTTCCGCCACTGATCTCATATCTATCTATCTCATATCTATCTCATATCTATCTATCTCATATCTATCTATCTCATATCTATCTATCTCATATCTATCTCATATCTATCTATCTCATATCTATCTCATATCTATCTATCTCATATCTACCTTATATCTATCTAATATCTATCTATCTCATATCTATCATCTCATATCTATCTCATATCTATCTATCTCATAATCTCTCTCTCTCTCATATCTATCTATCTCATATCTATCTCATATATATCTATCTCATATCTATCTATCTCATATCTATCTATCTAATATATATCTCATATCTATCTATCTATCTAATATCTATCTAATATCTATCTATCTCATATCTATCATCTCATATCTATCTCATATCTATCTATCTATCTATCTCATATCTATCTCATAATCTCTCTCTCTCATATCTATCTAATATCTATTTCATATCTATCTATCTATCTCATATCTATCTATCTCAATTCTATCTATCTCATATCTATCTATCTATCTAGCTATCTCATATCTATCTATCTCATATCTATCTAGCTATCTATCTCATATCTATCTACCTCATATCTATCTATATATCTATCTAATATATATCTCATATCTATCTATCTATCTCAATTCTATCTATCTCATATCTATCTATCTCATTATCTATCTCTCTAATATCTATCTCATATCTATCTATCTAATATCTGTCTATCTTATATCTATCTATCTATCTCATATCTATCACATATCCATCTCATATCTATCTAATATCTATCTATCTAATATCTTTCTATCTCATATCTATCATCTCATATCTATCTAACTCATATCTATCTCTCTCATATCTATATCTATCTATCTCTCTAATATCTCTCTCTCTCATATCTATCTATCTCATATCTATATCTATCTATCTATCTCCTATCTATTTATCCATTAATCTCATATCTATCTATCTATTATCTATCTATCTCAATTCTATCTATCTCATAATCTATCTCTCTAATATCTGTCTATCTCATATCTATCTCATATCTATCTATCTTATATCTATCTATCTCATATATATATATATATATATCTATCCCATATCTATCTATCTCAAATCTATCTATCTATCTATCTCATATCTATCTCATATATATCTATCTCATATCTATCTATCTCATATATATCTATCTTATATCTATCCATCTATCTCATATATATCTATCTCATATCTATCTATCCCATATCTATCTATCTCATATCTATCTACCTATCTCATATATATCTATCTCATATCTATCTATCTATTTATCTATCCATCTCATATCTATCTATCTCATATCTATGTATCTATGTATCTATCTATCTCATATCTATCTATCTTATATCTATGTATCTATCTATCTCATATCTATCTATCTCATATATATATCTATCTATCTCATATCTATCTATCTCATATCTATCTATCTCATATATATCTATCTATCCCAAATCTATCTATCTATCTCATATCTATCTGTCTATCTCATATCTATCTATCTATCTATCTATCTCATATATATCTATCTCATATCTATCTATCTCATATATATCTATCTATCCCATATCTATCTATCTTATATCTATCTATCTCATATCCATCTATCTCATATATATCTATCTCATATCTATCTATCTCATATATATCTCTCTAATATCTGTCTATCTCATATCTATCTCGTATCTATCTATCTATCTATCTCATATCTATCTATCTCATATCTATGTATCTATCTCATATCTATCTCATATCTATCTATCTCATATCTATCTCATATCTATCTATCTATCTCATATCTAACTCATATCTATCTATCTCATATATATCTATCTCATATCTATCTATCTATCTATCTATCTATCTATCTCATATATACCTATCTCATATCTATCTATCTATCTATATATCTATCTATCTCATATATATCTATCTATCTCATATCTATCTATCTATCTCATATCTATGTATCTATCTCATATCTATCTATCTATCTCATATCTATGTATCTATCTCATATCTATCTATCCCATATCTATCTATCTCATATCTATCTATCTATCATCTATCTCATATATATCTATCTCATATCTATCTATCTATCTATCTATCTATCTCATATCTATGTATCTATCTCATATTTATCTATCTATCTCATATCTATCTATCTATTTATCTATCTATCTCATACCTATCTATCTCATACAGTGGCGTAACTTCATCCCAGGTGCCCGGAGGCAAGATAAATGTTGATGCCCCCCCCAAACTAAAATGTACCACCCCCCAGCACCTATGCCAGCCACAGCTGCCGCCGCCCCCCTTATGCAGTTCCTTTTATATAATGCCCCCAGTAGTGGTCCGCCTATGTAGTGCTCCCCAGTAATGGTCCCCCTATGCAGTACATCCAGTAGTGAGCCCCCGGTAGTTGCCCCCAGTAGTGAGGCCCCTTGTCGTTGCAACCAGTAGTGAGCCCCCGGTAGTTGCCCCCAGTAGTGAGGCCCCCTGTAGTTGCCCCCAGTAGTGAGGCCCCTGTAGTTGCCCCCAGTAGTGAGGCCCCTGTAGTTGCCCCCAGTAGCAGGCCCCTGTAGTTGCCCCCAGTAGTGAGCCCCTGCAGTTGCCCCCAGTAGCAGGCCCCTGTAGTTGCCCCCAGTAGTGAGCCCCTGCAGTTGCCCCCAGTAGTGAGCCCCTGTAGTTGCCCCAGTAGTGAGCCCCTGTAGTTGCCCCCTAGTAGTAGGCCCCTGTAGTTGCCCCCAGTAGTAAGCCCCAGTAGTAGGCCCCAGTAGTGAGCCCCTGTAGTTGCCCCCAGTAGTGATGGCCCCCACCGCGCGCACACACACACACACAAAAAAAAAAACACTTAACTTTATCCCCGCTCCAGTGCTGCTGCCGTCCATCCCTAGTGTCTGCTCCTCAGCACTATGGGAGTGACGTCATTACGTCACTCCCATAGTGCACTGCGGGACCCTGAAGACGGAGCTCACTCCTGAGCTCCATCCCCGGCGTCCGCTCCTTGGCACTATGGGAGTGACGTTATGACGTCACTCCCATAATACACTGCGGGACCCGGAAGACGGAGGGAGCTCCATCCTCCGGCTACCGCCAGGAGGATAGGAGCCGGGCGCCCGCTGGTAACACACTCAGCGGGCGCCCGGCAAATGCACCCCTTGCACCCTCCGTAGTTGCGCCAATGGAGGTGGAGCGCCTATCAGCGGCGCTCCTTCTCCATGCAGCTCCCGGGGACAATGGAGCCAGGTGCCCCCTTCAGGGCTGACGCCCGGCGGCAAATGACTCCATTGTCTCCGGGAGTTCCGCCACTGATCTCATATCTATCTATCTCATATCTATCTATCTCATATCTATCTCATATCTATCTATCTCATATCTATCTATCTCATATCTATCTCATATCTATCTATCTCATATCTATCTCATATCTATCTTATATCTATCTAATATCTATCTATCTCATATCTATCATCTCATATCTATCTCATATCTATCTATCTCATAATCTCTCTCTCTCATATCTATCTATCTCATATCTATCTCATATATATCTATCTCATATCTATTTATCTCATATCTATCTATCTATCTCATATCTTTCTATCTAATATCTATCTCATATCTATCTATCTAATATCTATCTCATATCTATCTATCTAATATCTATCTATCTCATATCTATCATCTCATATCTATCTCATATCTATCTATCTATCTATCTATCTCATATCTATCTCATTATCTCTCTCTCTCATATCTATCTAATATCTATCTCATATCTATCTATCTATCTATCTATCTCATATCTATCTATCTATCTCAATTCTATCTATCTCATATCTATCTATCTCATTATCTATCTCTCTAATATCTATCTATCTCATATCTATCTATCTAGCTATCTCATATCTATCTATCTCATATCTATCTAGCTATCTATCTCATATCTATCTACCTCATATCTATCTATATATCTATCTAATATATATCTCATATCTATCTATCCTATATGTCTCATATCTATCTATCTCATTATCTATCTCTCTAATATCTATCTCATATCTATCTATCTAATATCTGTCTATCTTATATCTATCTATCTATCTCATATCTATCACATATCTATCTCATATCTATCTCTTATCTATCTAATATCTATCTATCTAATATCTATCTATCATATATCTATCATCTCATCTCTATCTAACTCATATCTATCTCTCTCATATCTATATCTATCTATCTCTCTAATATCTCTCTCTCTCATATCTATCTATCTCATATCTATATCTATCTATCTATCTATCTCCTATCTATTTATCCATTAATCTCATATCTATCTATCTCATATCTATCTATCTATCTCAATTCTATCTATCTCATAATCTATCTCTCTAATATCTGTCTATCTCATATCTATCTCATATCTATCTATCTATCTTATATCTATCTATCTCATATATATCTATCTATCCCATATCTATCTATCTCATATCTATCTATCTATCTCATATCTATCTATCTCATATATATCTATCTCATATATATCTATCTATCTCATATCTATCTATCTCATATCTATCTATCTCATATCTATCTATCTCTTATATATCTATCTGTCCCATATCTATCTATCTCATATCTATCTGACTATCTATCTCATATCTATCTATCTATCTATCTCATATATATCTATCTCATATCTATTTATCTCATATATATCTATCTATCCCATATCTATCTATCTTATATCTATCTATCTCATATCTATCTATCTCATATTTATCTATCCATCTACCTCATATATATCTATCTCATATCTATCTATCTCATATATATCTCTCTAATATCTGTCTATCTCATATCTATCTCATATCTATCTATCTATCTATCTATCTCATATCTATCTATCTATCTCATATATATCTATCTCTTATCTATCTATCTCATATCTATCTATCTTTCATCTACTATCTATCTCATATCTATCTATCTCATATCTATCTATCTATCGCATATATATCTCTCTAATATCTGTCTATCTCATATCTATCTATCTCTCTATCTATCTATCTATCTATCTATCTATCTATCTCATATCTATCTATCAATCTATCTCATATATATCTATCTCTTATCTATCTATCTATCTATCTCATATCTTTCTATCCCATATCTATCTATCTCATATCTATCTATCTCATATCTATCTTTCATCTACTATCTATCTCATATCTATCTATCTATCTCATATCTATGTATCTATCTATCTCATATCTATGTATATTTCTATCTATCTCATATCTATCTATCTCATATCTATCTATCTCATATATATCTATCTCATATCTATCCATCTATCTCATATATATCTATCTATCTCATATATATCTATCTCATATCTATCTATCTCATATCTATCTATCTATCTATCTCATATCTATCTATCTATCTATCTCATATCTATCTATCTCATATCTATGTATCTATGTATCTATCTCATATATATATATCTCATATCTATCTATCTCATATCTATCTAGCTATCTCATATCTATGTATCTATCTCATATCTAACTCATATCTATATATCTCATATCTATCTATCTCATATCTATCTATCTATCTATCTCATATATATCTATTTCATATATGTCTATCTCATATCTATCTATCTATCTCATATCTATGTATCTATCTAATATCTATCTATCTATCTATCTATCTCATATCTATGTATCAATCTCATATCTATCTATCTCATATCTATCTATCTATCATCTATCTCATATATATCTGTCTCATATCTATCTATCTATCTATCTATCTATCTATCTCATATATATCTATCTATCTATCTATCTATCTCATATCTATGTATCTATCTCATATCTATCTATCTATATATCTATCTATCTATCTCATATCTATGTATCTATCTCATATTTATCTATCTATCTATCTCATATCTATCTATCTATCTCATACCTATCTATCTCATACAGTGGCGTAACTTCATCCCAGGTGCCCGAAGGTAAGATAAATGTTGATGCCCCCCCCCAAACTAAAATGTTCCACCCCCCAGCACCTATGCCAGCCCCAGCTGCCGCCGCCCCCCTTATGCAGTTCCTTTTATATAATGCCCCCAGTAGTGGTCCGCCTATGTAGTGCTCCCCAGTAATGGTCCCCCTATGCAGTACATCCAGTAGTGAGCCCCGGGTAGTTGCCCCCAGTAGTGAGCCCCTGGTAGTTGCCCCCAGTAGTGAGGCCCCTTGTACTTGCCCCCAGTAGTGAGGCCCCTGTAGTTTCCCCAAGTAGTGAGGCCCCTGTAGTTTCCCCCAGTAGTGAGGCCCCTGTAGTTGCCCCAGTAGAGAGCACCCTGTCGTTGCCCCTGTAGTAGCCCCCAGTAGTGAGTCCTCTGTAGTTACCCCCAGTAGTGAGGCCCCTGTAGATTTCCCCAGTAGAGAGCCCCTGTAGTTGCCCCCAGTAGTGAGCCCCTGTAGTTGCCCCCAGTAGCAGGCCCCTGTAGTTGGCCCCAGTAGTGAGCCCCTGTAGTTGCTCCCAGTAGTAGGCCCCTGTAGTTGACCCCAATAGTAGGCCCCTGTAGTTGCCCCCAATAGTAGGCCCCTGTAGTTGCCCCCAGTAGCAGGCCCCTGTAGTTGCCCCCAGTAGCAGGCCCCTGTAGTTGCCCCCAGTAGTGAGCCCCTGCAGTTGCCCCCAGTAGCAGGCCCCTGTAGTTGCCCCAGTAGTTGCCCCCTAGTAGTAGGACCCTGTGGTTGCCCCCAGTAGTAAGCCCCAGTAGTAGGCCCCAGTAGTGAGCCCCTGTAGTTGCCCCCAGTAGTGATGGCCCCCACCGCGCGCACACACACACACACAAAAAAGAAACAAACACTTACCTTTATCCCCGCTCCAGTGCTGCTGCCGTCAATCCCTGGTGTCTGCTCCTCGGCACTATGGGAGTGACGTCATTACGTCACTCCCATAGTACACTGCGGGACCCGGAAGACGGAGGGAGCTCCGTCCTCCGGCTACCGCCAGGAGGATAGGAGCCGGGCGCCCGCTGGTAACACACTCAGCGGGCGCCCGGCAAATGGAGGGTGCAGGGGTGCGACCGCACCCCTTGCACCCTCCGTAGTTGCACCAATGGAGGTGGAGCGCCGATCAGCGGCGCTCCTTCTCCATGCAGCTCCCGGGGACAATGGAGCCAGGTGCCCCCTGCAGGGCTGACGCCCGGCGGCAAATTAATCCATTGTCTCCGGGAGTTCTATTTCTATCTCATATCTATCTATCTCATATCTATCTCATATCTATCTAATATCTATCTATCTCATATCTATCTATCTCATAATCTCTCTCTCTCATATCTATCTATCTCATATCTATCTATCTATCTCATATCTATCTATCTCATATCTATCTCATAACTATCTATCTCATATCTATCTCATATCTATCTATCTCATATCTATCTATCTCATAATCTCTCTCTCTCATATCTATCTATCTCATATCTATCTCATAGCTATCTATCTCATATCTATCTATCTCATATCTATCTCATAATCTCTCTCTCTCATATCTATCTCATATCTATCTATCTCATATCTATCTATCTATCTCATATCTATCTATCTCATATCTATCTATCTCATATCTATCTAGCTATCTATCTCATATCTATCTACCTCATATCTATCTATATATCTATCTAATATCTCTCTCATATCTATCTATCTCATATCTATCTCATATCTATCTATCTCATATCTATCTCATATCTATCTATCTATCTCATATCTATCTATCTCAATTCTATCTATATCATATCTATCTCATTATCTATCTCTCTAATATCTATCTATCTCATATCTATCTATCTATCTATCTATCTCTAATATCTATCTATCTCATATCTGTCTATCTATCTCATATCTATCTATCTCATATCTATCTAGCTATCTATCTCAAATCTATCTACCTCATATCTATCTATATATCTATCTAATATCTATCTCATATCTATCTATCTCATATCTATCTATCTCTAAGTCTCATATCTATCTATCTCAATTCTATCTATCTCATATCTATCTATCTCATTATCTATCTCTCTAATATCTATTTCATATCTATCTATCTAATATCTGTCTATCTTATATCTATCTATCTCATATCTATCTATCACATATCTATCTCATATCTATATATCTATCTCTTATCTATCTATCTAATATCTATCTATCTCATATCTATCATCTCATATCTATCTATCTCATATATATCTCATATCTATCTCTCTAATATCTCTCTTTCTCATATCTATCTCATATCTATATCTATCTATCTCCTATCTATTTATCCGTTAATCTCATATCTATCTATCTCATATCTATCTATCTCATTATCTGTCTTATATCTATCTCTCTCATATCTATCTATCTCATATCTATCTATCTCATAATCTATCTCTCTAATATCTGTCTATCTCATATCTATCTATCTATCTATCTATCTCATATCTATCTATCTATCTCATATATATCTATCTTATATCTATCTCATATCTATCTATCTCATATCTATCTCATAATCTCTCTCTCTCTCTCATATCTATCTATCTCATATTTATCTAGCTATCTATCTCATATCTATCTACCTCATATCTATCTATATATCTATCTAATATATATCTCATATCTATCTATCTCATATCTATCTATCTATCTATCTATCTATATATCTCATATCTATCTATCTCAATTCTATCTATCTCATATCTATCTATCTCATTATCTGTCTTATATCTATCTCTCTCATATCTATCTATTTCTTATCTATCTATCTCATAATCTATATCTCTAATATCTATCTCATATCTATCTATCTAATATCTGTCTATCTTATATCTATCAATCTCTTATCTATCACATATATATCTCATATCTATCTATATATCTATCTCATATCTATCTCATATCTATCTATCTAATATCTATCTCATATCTATCTCTCTAATATCTCTCTCTCTCATATCTATCTCATATCTATATCTATCTATATCTCTAATATCTCTCTCTCTCATATCTATCTATCTCATATCTATATCTATCTATCTATCTTCTATCTATTTATCCATTAATCTCATATCTATCTATCTATCTATCTCATATCTCACTATCTCATTATCTGTCTTATATCTATCTATCTCATATCTATTTTTCTCATATCTATTTATCTATATATCTCATATCTATCTATCTCAATTCTAACTATCTCATAATCTATCTCTCTAATATCTGTCTATCTCATATCTATCTCATATCTATCTATCTATCTCATATCTATCTATCTATCTCATATATATCTATCTCATATCTATCTATCTCTTATATATCTATCTATCCCATATCTATCTATCTCATATCTATCTATCTATCTATCTCATATCTATCTATCTCATATATATCTCTCTCATTTCTATCTATCTCATATCTATCTATCTATCTTATATCTATCCATCTATCTCATATATATCTATCTCATATCTATATATCTATCTCATATATATCTATCTCATATCTATCTCATATCTATCTATCTCATATATATCTATCTCATATCTATCTATCTGTTTATCTATCTATCTCATATCTATCTATGTATCTCATATCTATGTATCTATGTATCTATGTATCTATCTATCTATCTATCTCATATCTATGTATCTATCTATCTATCTCATATCTATCTTTCTCATATATATATATATATATATATATCTCTATCCCATATCTATCTATCTCATATCTATCTGTCTATCTCATATCTATCTATCTCATATATAACTATCTATCTAATATCTATCTATCTTATATCTATCTATCTATCTCATATCTATCTCATATATATCTATCTCATATCTATCTATCTCATATATATCTATCCATCTATCTCATATCTATCTATCTATCTATCTCATATATATCTATCTCATATCTATCTATCTATCTCATATCTTTCTGTCCCATATCTATCTATCTCATATCTATCTATCTCATATCTATCTATCATCTTTCTATCTATCTATCTCATATCTATCTATCTATCTCATATCTATGTATCTATCTATCTATCTCATATCTATCTATCTATCTATCTCATATCTATGTATCTATCTATCTATCTATCTATCTCATATCTATCTATCTCATATATATCTATCTCATATCTATCCATCTATCTCATATATATCTATCTATCTATCTCATATATATCTATCTCATATCTATCTATCTATCTCATATCTATCTATCTATCTATCTATCTATCTATCTCATATTTATCTATCTCATATCTATGTATCTATGTATCTATCTATATCATATCTATCTATCTATCTGTCTCATATCTAGCTATCTCATATCTATCTATCTATCTCATATCTAACTCATATCTATCTATCTATCTATCTATCTATCTCATATCTATCTATCTATCTATCTCATACCTATCTATCTATCTCATATATATCTATCTCATATCTATCTATCTATCTATCTATCTATCTCATATCTATCTATCTCATATCTATGTATCTATCTCATATCTATCTATCTCATATCTACCTATCTCATATCTATCTAGCTATCTCATATCTATCTATCTCATATCTATGTATCTATCTCATATCTAACTCATATCTATCTACCTCATATCTATCTATCTATATATCTATCTCATATATATCTATCTATCTATCTATCTATCTCATATCTATGTATCTATCTCATATCTATCTATCTATCTATCTATCCATCTATCTATCTCATATCTATGTATCTATCTCATATCTATCTATCTATATATCTATCTCATATATATCTATCTATCTCATATATATCTATCTCATATCTATCTCATATCTATGTATCTATCTCATATCTATGTATCTATCTCATATCTATCTATCTAGCTCATATCTATCTCATATCTATCTATCCCATATCTATCTATCTCATATCTATCTATCTATCTATCATCTATCTCATATATATCTATCTCATATCTATTTATCTATCTATCTCATATCTATCTATCTATGTATCTATCTCATATCTATGTATCTATCTCATATCTGTCTATCTATCTATCTATATATCTATCTATCTCATATCTATGTATCTATCTCATATTTATCTATCTATCTATCTCATATCTATCTATCTATCTATCTCATACCTATCTATCTCATACAGTGGCGTAACTTCATCCCAGGTGCCCGGAGGTAAGATAAATGTTGATGCCCCCCCCAAACTAAAATGTACCACCCCCCAGCACCTATGCCAGCCCCAGCTGCCGCCGCCCCCCTTATGCAGTTCCTTTTATATAATGCCCCCAGTAGTGGTCCGCCTATGTAGTGCTCCCCAGTAATGGTCCCCCTATGCAGTACATCCAGTAGTGAGCCCACTTGTAGTTGCCCCCAGTAGTAAGCCCCCGGTAGTTGCCCCCAGTAGTGAGGCCCCTTGTAGTTGCCCCCAGTAGTGAGGCCCCTGTAGTTGCCCCCAGTAGTGAGGCCCCTATAGTTGCCCCCAGTAGTGAGGCCCCTGTAGTTGCCCCAGTAGAGAGCACCCTGTAGTTGCCCCTGTAGTAGCCCCCAGTAGTGAGTCTCCTGTAGTTACCCCCAGTAGTGAGGCCCCTGTAGATTTCCCCAGTAGTGAGCCCCTGTAGTTGCCCCCAGTAGTGAGCCCCTGTAGTTGCCCCAAGTAGCAGGCCCCTGTAGTTGCCCCCAGTAGTGAGCCCCTGTAGTTGCTCTCAGTAGTATGCCCCTGTAGTTGACCCCAGTAGTAGGCCCCTGTAGTTGCCCCCAGTAGTGAGCCCCTGCAGTTGCCCCCAGTAGCAGGCCCCTGTAGTTGCCCCAGTAGTGAGCCCCTGTAGTTGCCCCCTAGTAGTAGGCCCCTGTAGTTGCCCCCAGTAGTAAGCCCCAGTAGTAGGCCCCAGTAGTGAGCCCCTGTAGTTGCGCCCAGTAGTGATGGCCCCCACCGCGCGCACACACACACACACAAAAAAAACAAACACTTACCTTTATCCCCGCTCCAGTGCTGCTGCCGTCCATCCCTGGTGTCTGCTCCTCGTCACTATGGGAGTGACGTCATTACGTCACTCCCATAGTGCACTGCGGGACCCGGAAGACGGAGCTCACTCCTGAGCTCCATCCCCGGCGTCCGCTCCTCGGCACTATGGGAGTGACGTTATGACGTCACTCCCATAGTACACTGCGGGACCTGGAAGACGGAGGGAGCTACGTCCTCCGGCTACCGCCTGGAGGATAGGAGCCAGGCGCCCGCTGGTAACACACTCAGCGGGCACCCGGCAAATGGAGGGTGAAGGGGTGCGACCGCACCCCTTGCACCCTCCGTAGTTGTGCCAATGGAGGTGGAGCGCCGATCAGCGGCGCTCCTTCTCCATGCAACTCCTGGGGACAATGGAGCCAGGTGCCCCGTTCAGGGCTGACGCCCGGCGGCAAATGACTCCATTGTCTCCGGGAGTTCTATTTCTATCTCATATCTATCCATCTCATATCTATCTCATATCTATCTCATATCTATCTATCTCATATCTATCTATCTCATAATCTCTCTCTCTCATATCTATCTATCTCATATCTATCTCATAGCTATCTATCTCATAATCTCTCTCTCTCATATCTATCTATCTCATATCTATCTCATAGCTATCTATCTCATAATCTCTCTCTCTCATATCTATCTATCTCATATCTATCTCAGAGCTATCTATCTCATATCTATCTATCTATCTAATATCTATCTATCTCAAAATCTCTCTCTCTCATATCTATCTATCTCACATCTATCTCATAGCTATCTATCTCATAATCTCTCTTTCTCATAGCTATCTATCTCATATCTATCTATCTATCTCATATCTATCTATCTAATATATATCTATCTCATATCTATCTATCTCATATCTATCTATCTATCTCATATCTATCTCATAATCTCTCTCTCTCATATCTATCTATCTCATATCTATCTCATAGCTATCTATCTCATAATCTCTCTCTCATATCTATCTATCTCATATCTATCTCATAGCTATCTATCTCATATCTATCTATCTAATATCTATCTATCTCATAATCTCTCTCTCTCATATCTATCTATCATATCTATCTCATAGCTATCTATCTCATATCTATCTATCTAATATCTATCTATCTCATAATCTCTCTCTCTCATATCTATCTATCTCATATCTATCTCATATCTATCTATCTCATATCTATCTCATAGCTATCTATCTCATATCTATCTATCTATCTAATATCTATCATCTCATATCTATCTATCTCATATCTATCTATCTCATATCTATCTCATAATCTCTCTCTCTCATATCTATCTATCTCATATCTATCTCATATCTATCTCATATCTATCTATCTCAATTCTATCTATCTCATATCTATCTATCTCATTATCTATCTCTCTAATATCTATCTATCTCATATCTATCTAACAATCTATCTCATATCTATCTATCTCATATCTATCTAGCTATCTATCTCATATCTATCTACCTCATATCTATCTATATATCTATCTAATATCTATATCATATCTATCTATCTCATATCTATCTATCTATATATCTCATATCTATCTATCTCAATTCTATCTATCTCATATCTATCTATCTCATTATCTATCTCTCTAATATCTATCTCAAATCTATCTATCTAATATCTGTCTATCTTATATCTATCTATCTATCTCAAATCTATCACATATCTATCTCATATCTATCTATATATCTATCTCATATCTATCTAATATCTATCTATCTAATATCTATATATTTCATATCAATCATCTCATATCTATCATCTCATATCTATCTCATATCTATCTCTCTAATATCTCTCTCTCCTATCTATCTCATATCTATATCTATCTATCTTTATCCTATCTATTTATCCATTAATCTCATGTCTATCTATCTATCTCATATCTATCTATCTCATTATCTGTCTTATATCTATCTCTCTCATATCTATCTATCTCATATCTATCTATCTATCTATATATCTCATATCTATCTATCTCAATTCTATATATCTCATAATCTATCTATCTATCTATCCCATATCTATCTATCTCATATCTATCTATCTAATTCATATCTATCTATCCCATATCTATCTATCTCATATCTATCTATCTAACTCATATCTATCTATCTCATATCTATCTATCTATCCCATATCTATCTATCTCATATCTATCTATCTATCTATCTATCTATCTATCTAACTCATATCTATCTATCTATCTAACTCATATCTATCTATCTCATAAATATCTATCTTATATCTATCCATCTATCTCATATCTATCTATCTCATATCTATCTATATCATATCTATCTATTTATCTCATATTTATCTATCTCATATCTATCTCATATCTATCTATCCCATATCTATCTATCTCTTATCTATCTATCTCATAACTATCTATCTATCTCATATCTATCTATCTATCTCATATCTATCTATCTCATATCTATGTATCTATCTATCTCATATCTATCTATCTCATATCTATGTATCTATCTATCTCATATCTATCTATCTCATATATATCTATCTCATATCTATCTATCTATCTCATATATATCTATGTCATATCTATCTATCCCATATCTATCCATCTATCTCATATATATTTATCTCATATCTATCTATATCATATCTATCTATCTATCTCATATTTATCTATCTCATATTTATCTCATATCTATCTATCCCATATCTATCTATCTCTTATCTATCTATCTCATATCTATCTATCTCATATCTGTCTATCTATCTCATATCTATCTATCTCATATCTATGTATCTATCTCATATCTATCTATCTATCTATCTCATATCTATCTATCTATCTCATATCTATCTATCTATCTATCTATCTATCTCATACCTATCTATCTCATACAGTGGCGTAACTTCATCCCAGGTGCCCGGAGGCAAGATAAATGTTGATGCCCCCCCCAAACTAAAATGTACCACCCCCCAGCACCTCTGCCAGCCCCAGCTGCCGCCGCCCCCCTTATGCAGGTACTTTTATATAATGCCCCCAGTAGTGTTCCACCTATGTAGTGCTCCCCAGTAATGGTCCCCCTATGCAGTACATCCAGTAGTGAGCCCCCGGTAGTTGCCCCCAGTAGTGAGCCCCCGGTAGTTGCCCCCAGTAGTGAGGCCCCTTGTAGTTGCCCCCAGTAGTGAGGCCCCTGTAGTGAGCACCCTGTTGTTGCCCCCAGTAGTGAGGCCCCTGTAGTTACCCCCAGTAGTGAGGCCCCTGTAGTTATCCCCAGTAGTGAGGCCCCTGTAGTTGCCCCCAGTAGTGAGGCCCCTGTAGTTGCCCCAGTAGAGAGCACCCTGTAGTTGCCCCTGTAGTTGCCCCCAGTAGTAAGTCCCCTGTAGTTACCCCCAGTAGTGAGGCCCCTGTAGATACCCCCAGTAGTGAGCCCCTGTAGTTGCCCCCAGTAGTGAGCCCCTGTAGTTGACCCCAGTAGTGAGCCCCTGTAGTTGCCCCCAGTAGTAGGCCCATGTAGTTGCCCCCAGTAGCAGGCCCCTGTAGTTGCCCCCAGTAGGAGGCCACTGTAGTTCCCCCAATAGTAGGCCCCTGTAGTTGCCCCCAGTAGTAGGCCCCTGTAGTTGCCCCCAGTAGCAGGCCCTTGTAGTTGCCCCCAGTAGCAGGCCCCTGTAGTTGCCCCCAGTAGTGAGCCCCTGTAGTTGCCCCCAGTAGTAGGCCCCTGTAGTTGCCCCCAGTAGCAGGCCCCTGTAGTTGCCCCCAGTAGGAGGCCGCTGTAGTTGCCCCCAGTAGTGAGCCCCTGTAGTTGCCCCCAATAGTAGGCCCCCGTAGTTGCCCCCAGTAGTAGGCCCCTGTAGTTGCTCTCAGTAGCAGGCCCCTGTAGTTGCCCCCAGTAGCAGGCCCCTGTAGTTGCCCCCAGTAGCGAGCCCCTGTAGTTGCCCCCAGTAGCAGGCCCCTGTAGTTGCCCCCAGTAGTGAGCCCCTGTAGTTGCCCCCAGTAATGAGCCCCTGTAGTTGCTCCCAGTAGTAGGCCCCTGTAGTTGCCCCCAGTAGCACGCCCCTGTAGTTGCCCCCAGTAGTAGGCCCCTGTTGTTGCCCCCAGTAGCAGGCCCCTGTAGTTGCCCCCAGTAGTGAGCCCCTGTAGTTGCCCCCAGTAGTGAGCCCCTGTAGTTGCTCCCAGTAGTAGGCCCCTGTAGTTGCCCCCAGTAGCACGCCCCTGTAGTTGCCCCCAGTAGCAGGCCCCTGTAGTTGCCCCCAGTAGCAGGCCCCTGTAGTTGCCCCCAGTTGCGAGCCCCTGTAGTTGCCCCCAGTAGCAGGCCCCTGTAGTTGCCCCCAGTAGTGAGGCCCCTGTTGTTGCCCCCAGTAGTGAGCCCCTGTAGTTGCCCCCAGTAGTAGGCCCCTGTAGTTGCCCCCAGTAGCAGGCCCCTGTAGTTGCCCCCAGTAGCAGGCCCCTGTAGTTGCCCCCAGTAGTGAGCACCCTGTAGTTGCCCCCAGTAGCAGGCCCCTGTAGTTGCCCCCAGTAGCAGGCCCCTGTAGTTGCCCCCAGTAGTGAGCCCCTGCAGTTGCCCCCAGTAGCAGGCCCCTGTATTTTCCCCAGTAGTGAGCCCCTGTAGTTGCCCCCAGTAGTGAGCCCCAGTAGTTGCCCCCAGTAGTGATGGCCCCCACCGCGCACACACGCACACACACAAAAAAACAAAAACAAACACTTACCTTTATCCCTGCTCCAGTGCTGCTGCCGTCCATCCCTGGTGTTTGCTCCTCGGCACTATGGGAGTGACGTCATTACGTCACTCCCATAGTGCACTGCGGGACCCGGAAGACGGAGCTCACTCCTGAGCTCCTTCCCCGGCGTCCGCTCCTCGGCACTATGGGAGTGACGTTATGACGTCACTCCCATAGTACACTGCGGGACCCGGAAGACGGAGGGAGCTCAGTCCTCCGGCTACGGCCAGGAGGATAGGAGCCGGGCGCCCGGCAAATGGAGGGTGCAGAGGTGCGACCGCACCCCTTGCACCCTCTGTAGTTGCGCCAATCGAGGTGGAGCGCCGATCAGCGGCGCTCCTTCTCCATGCTGCTCCCGGGGACAATGGAGCCAGGTGCCCCCTTCAGGGCTGATGCCCGGCGGCAAATGACTCCATTGTCTCCGGGAGTTCCGCCACTGATCTCATATCTATCTCATATCTATTTATCTATCTCATATCTATCTATATATCTATCTCATATCTATCTATCTCATATCTATCTATCTATCTATCTCATAATCTCTCTCTCTCATATCTATCTCATATCTATCTATATATTTATCTCATATCTATCTATCTCATATCTATCTATCTCATAATCTCTCTCTCTCATATCTATCTCATATCTATCTATCTATCTCATATCTATCTATATATTTATCTCATATCTATCTATCTCATATCTATCTATCTATCTATCTATCTCATATCTATCTATCTATATATCTCATATATATCTATCTCAATTCTATCTATCTCATATCTATCTATCTCATATCTAACTATCTATCTATCTATCTCATATCTATCTAGCTATCTATCTCATATCTATCTACCTCATATCTATCTAATATCTATCTCATATCTATCTATCTATATATCTCATATCTATCTATCTCAATTCTATCTATCTATCTCATATCTATCTATCTATCTCATTATCTATCTCTCTAATATCTATCTATCTCATATCTATCTATCTATCTATCTATCTATCTATCTATCTATCTATCTAATATCTGTCTATCTTATATCTATCTATCTCATATCTATCTATCACATATCTATCTATATATCTATCTAATATCTATCTATCTCATATCTATCATCTCATATCTATCTATCTATCTCATATCTATCTATCTATCTCATATCTATCTATCTTCTATCTATTTATCCAAATATCTCATATCTATCTATCTATCTATCTCAATTCTATCTATCTCATATCTATCTATCTCATTATCTGTCTTATATCTCTCTCTCTCTCATATCTGTCTATCTCATATCTATCTATCTATCTATCTATCTATCTATCTATCTCATATCTATCTACCTCATATCTATCTAAATATCTTTCTCATATCTATCTATCTATCTATCTATCTCATATCTATCTATCTATCTATATATCTCATATCATTCTATCTATTTCATATCTATCTATCTATCTATCTCTCATTATCTATCTCTCTAATATCTGTCTATCTCATATCTATCTATCTATCTCATATCTATCTATCTCATATCTATCTCTCTAATATCTATCTATCTCATATCTATCTATCTATCGCATATCTATCTATCTATCTCATATCTATCTATCTCATATCTATCTAACTATCTATCTCATATCTATCTAATAACTATCTATCTCATATCTATCTATCTAATATCTGTCTATCTTTTATCTATCTATGTATCTATCTCAGATCTATATCTCTAATATCTATCTGTCTCATATCTATCTATCTATCTATCGCATATCTATCTATCTCATATCTATCTAATAACTATCTATCTATCTAATATCTGTCTATCTTTTATCTTTCTATCTATCTCATATCTATCTAACTATCTCATATCTATCTATCTCACATCTATCTCTCTAATATCTATCTATCGCATATCTATCTATCTATCTCATATCTATCTATCTCATATCTATCTAACTATCTATCTCATATCTATCTAATAACTATCTATCTAATATCTGTCTATCTTTTATCTATCTATCTATCTATCTATCTATCTATCGCATATCTATCTATCTATCTCATATCTATCTAACTATCTATCTCATATCTATCTAATAACTATCTAATAACTATCTAATATCTATCTATCTCATATCTATCTATCTCATATCTATCTAACTATCTATCTCATATCTATCTAATAACTATCTATCTAATATCTGTCTATCTTTTATCTATCTATCTATCTCATATCTATCATCTACTGTATCTCATATCTATCTATCTCATATCTCTCTATCTCATATCTATCTATATCCTGTCTGTCTGTCTATCTATCTATCTATCTATCTATCTATCTATCTATCTATCTATCTCTACATATCTACCCATCTATCTCCTATCTTTCTATCTATCTATCTATCTATCTATCTATCTATCTAATATCTATCTCATATCTATCTCTATCTATTTGTTTGACAAGTGACAGTTAGGATCTGATTGGTTGGTACTTTATCTCTCCCCAAGCTTTGATAAATCTGTCTTGAATTTCTCCATTAATTTGCTCTGATTATCAATAAAAGACCCCATTGTGAGTAACAACCCCTGTACCAGGGTCCGAGCAGCTGCCGCGCCTTTGGCCAATCTCTGACATTTCTATTCTGTTTGCGTTGCGTCCATTTCCTGACTGTAGTAACAATGTGAATGGGGCTCGCTGTCTATTTCCCCCATTAGTTTTCATGTCTTGTGCGCTCAGATAAAAGATCCCTGACCCCGCGGTTATGTAAATGTCTCCCCGGCACATTCTTGGCTCTTCCGGTTGTTTTCCGAGCGCAGCAGGAACAAATATCTCCCTGTCTCAGGCCTCTATGGGATGAAAGGAGGCTGCCTGCAATGCAGAGCGTACAGAACAATAGCTGGAATAGGCAGCACGTCAGGATATGGCAGCAGATGAATCCCTCTGTGTGAGCTCTGGCACCGTATAGCCCCTCCGTCCTCCCCACCTATATATCCGTTATTACAAGGCGTTCCAGGGCCCGGCCTCTAGGCTGGAGCTGCAGAATAACACTCGGATGATCTGGAGGTGCCTCTGACCTCTGTAGTTTGTGTTCTGCTCCTGCGGGCGCTGAATTATAACAAATGCTATTTTGGCGGTGACCTTGCTCTCGCTGTATATTTATTTTGGAATGATTCCGTCCTCACTCTGTACACTGACTGCAGTCAGAATGGGGAATATTCCTTAGAAGGATGTCACAGAGGACATTCTGTTTTATTCTCCCCCAACCTTTCTGCCTCCTGTAATAATAGTAAGAAATCCCCCTCACCCCCATCATTCTGTGCCTACGATCCCCTGGGAATCCCCGGGGGGCTGCTGCGCTTTGCAGCAGGATTTGTTCAGGGCCGTCAGGCTGCCTCAGTAAGCAGAATTTAAGTAGCGGAAACCTATGGGGGGAATCCAATTGCGGACGGACTTTTTAAAAAAAAAAAAAGCGGCGCAGGGTTTTTCTCATTGATTAGGGGACAATTGGGACACAGTGATCTCTATAGCAATCACTGTGTCTTTTTATTACACCTCCAGAGCGGGATGTAGTTATGTGACCGGTGACGGGAATGCAGAATGACGCGGGCCCAAACGTGGTAAGTACAGGCGCCCGTCCTTTTAGCCGCATGGAGGGTTAGGTTAGGTTTAGGGCACCCCGGGGGGGCTTAGGGTTAGGCACCTCCAGGAGAGGGTTAGGCTAGGAGAATGGGGGGTTTGGCACCCCCAGGGGGGAGGATAGAGTTAGACACCCCCGGGGAGGGTTAGGTTTAGGCTGCGGGGAGGGGGGGTTAGGTTTAGGCACTAGGGGGAGGTTAGGCACCCCCTAAAGGGGGGATAAGGTTAGGGGAGGATAGAGGGGAGGGTTAGCTGTACTTACCTCTGCTGTTGGGATTTCCTCCCTTCGGCCAGCGGCAAAACAATCCCATTCCCTTCAGAGCAAGTCTAATTTTTCCTATAAGCGTTAATTTTAGGAAAAATCAGCAGGACTTGCTCTGGGACCACCCCTGAGAACTAATTAAGCAATTGGAGGTTTCCAATTAGCTTAGTCCATACTCACCTTCCGAAGCTTTGTCATCTGCATCCAATGTCAGGAGCTGGGGCTTCTGTAGCAGTGGTGGTGAGTATTATGTGAGTGTGCGTAAGTGTGTGTGTGTATGAATGAGTGTGTATGTGAGTGACCTCTGGTGTGTGTGACCCCCCTGTGTTAGTGTATTACCTCCCCCTGTAGCCAGCGCTGGGAGAACTACATCTCCCAAAAGCCCCTGGAGCCTCGCAGCAGCCCCTTTTCCAGTGACAAGATGGAGCGCCTATCATTTAATTTTTTTTTAGAGCTGAAGATCCCGCGTCGCATGAATAAAATTTTATACCATGGGTATCGGGCGCGCGCATACCCACGGTAATCCTAAATTAGGTGCAAGGTTTTTTACCTCGCGTCCATTTGAATCACCACCTATGTATTCATGTCAGCATAGAACAGTGGGTGTGGTTCATTAGATCAACAATAAAAAGGTCGACTGTGTATATGTCGACCCCAAATGACTGACAATCAATAGTTCGACATGAACAAAAGGATGACAAGTAGAAAAGGTTTACACGCAAATGTCCGCATGTACAAAAGGTCAACAGGGTCAAAAGGTCGACATGTGAATGATTGAGGCCTTAGCTGCGCTTACTAACACTCGCTGCTCTCCCGGAAATCTGCCCTGACAGAGCCGCGCTCACTAACACTCGCTGCTCTCCCGGAAATCCGCCCTGACAGAGCCGCGCTCACTAACACTCGCTGCTCTCCCGGAAATCCGCCCTGACAGAGCCGCGCTCACTAACACTCGCTGCTCTCCCGGAAATCCGCCCTGACAGAGCCACGCTCACTAACACTCGCTGCTCTCCCGGAAATCCGCCCTGACAGAGCCGCGCTCACTAACACTCGCTGCTCTCCCGGAAATCCACCCTGACAGAGCCGCGCTCACTAACACTCGCTGCTCTCCCGGAAATCTGCCCTGACAGAGCCGCGCTTACTAACACTCGCTGCTCTCCCGGAAATCCGTCCTGACAGAGCCGCGCTCACTAACACTCGCTGCTCTCCCGGAAATCCGCCCTGACAGAGCCGCGGTCACTAACACTCGCTGCTCTCCCGGAAATCTGCCCTGACAGAGCCGCGCTCACTAACTCTCGCTGCTCTCCCGGAAATCCGCCCTGACAGAGCCGCGCTTACTAACACTCGCTGCTCTCCCGGAAATCCGTCCTGACAGAGCCGCGCTCACTAACACTCGCTGCTCTCCCGGAAATCCGCCCTGACAGAAATGTTTCTGCCCTATTTTACACCTTATACCAATATATCTGAGCTCTGAGAGTACAGATAGCAGCTGATTACTGCAGAAATAACCAATGATTCTACATCAGAAAAAATCTTATATGACTGAATTTACTGTTGTTTCCACTTCTTCCTCTGTGTACCCATTATCTTTCCTGAACATCGCTCCCTCTGACTGGCCTTAGATGTCCCCCAGCCCTCACTATATAATTGTTTACAGTCCCCGGGGAGTAAGTTTGCTGCTTCAGTGTTGTTAGACCTTTGTGTCAGATGTTACTATAGTATACTGAGGTAATATTACAGCATTACATAAGTGTCAGATGTTACTATGGTATACTGAGGTAGCATTACATCATTACATAAGTGTCAGATGTTACTATGGTATACTGAGGTAACATTACAGCATTACATAAGTGTCAGATGTTACTATGGTATACTGAGGTAGCATTACATAAGTGTCAGATGTTACTATGATATACTGAGGTAACATTACAGGCATGACATAAGTGTCAGATGTTACTATGGTATACTGAGGTAGCATTACATCATTACATAAGTGTCAGATGTTACTATGGTATACTGAGGTAACATTACAGCATTACATAAGTGTCAGATGTTACTATGGTATACTGAGGTAGCATTACATAAGTGTCAGATGTTACTATGATATACTGAGGTAACATTACAGCATGACATAAGTGTCAGATGTTACTATGGTATACTGAGGTAACATTACAGGCATGACATAAGTGTCAGATGTTACTATGGTATACTGAGGTAGCATTACATCATTACATAAGTGTCAGATGTTACTATGGTATACTGAGGTAACATTACAGCATTACATAAGTGTCAGATGTTACTATGGTATACTGAGGTAGCATTACATAAGTGTCAGATGTTACTATGGTATACTGAGGTAACATTACAGCATTACATAAGTGTCAGATGTTACTATGATATACTGAGGTAACATTACAGCATGACATAAGTGTCAGATGTTACTATGGTATACTGAGGTAACATTACAGGCATGACATAAGTGTCAGATGTTACTATGGTATACTGAGGTAGCATTACATCATTACATAAGTGTCAGATGTTACTATGGTATACTGAGGTAACATTACAGCATTACATAAGTGTCAGATGTTACTATGGTATACTGAGGTAACATTACAGCATTACATAAGTGTCAGATGTTACTATGGTATACTGAGGTAACATTACAGCATGACATAAGTGTCAGATGTTACTATGGTATACTGAGGTAACATTACAGGCATGACATAAGTGTCAGATGTTACTATGGTATACTGAGGTAACATTACAGGCATGACATAAGTGTCAGATGTTACTATGGTATACTGAGGTAACATTACAGCATTACATAAGTGTCAGATGTTACTATGGTATACTGAGGTAACATTACAGCATGACATAAGTGTCAGATGTTACTATGGTATACTGAGGTAACATTACAGCATGACATAAGTGTCAGATGTTACTATGGTATACTGAGGTAACATTACAATCATTACATAAGTGTCAGATGTTACTATGGTATACTGAGGTAACATTACAGCATTACATAAGTGTCAGATGTTACTATGGTATACTGAGGTAGCATTACATAAGTGTCAGATGTTACTATGATATACTGAGGTAACATTACAGGCATGACATAAGTGTCAGATGTTACTATGGTATACTGAGGTAGCATTACATCATTACATAAGTGTCAGATGTTACTATGGTATACTGAGGTAACATTACAGCATTACATAAGTGTCAGATGTTACTATGGTATACTGAGGTAGCATTACATAAGTGTCAGATGTTACTATGATATACTGAGGTAACATTACAGCATGACATAAGTGTCAGATGTTACTATGGTATACTGAGGTAACATTACAGGCATGACATAAGTGTCAGATGTTACTATGGTATACTGAGGTAGCATTACATCATTACATAAGTGTCAGATGTTACTATGGTATACTGAGGTAACATTACAGCATTACATAAGTGTCAGATGTTACTATGGTATACTGAGGTAGCATTACATAAGTGTCAGATGTTACTATGGTATACTGAGGTAACATTACAGCATTACATAAGTGTCAGATGTTACTATGATATACTGAGGTAACATTACAGCATGACATAAGTGTCAGATGTTACTATGGTATACTGAGGTAACATTACAGGCATGACATAAGTGTCAGATGTTACTATGGTATACTGAGGTAGCATTACATCATTACATAAGTGTCAGATGTTACTATGGTATACTGAGGTAACATTACAGCATTACATAAGTGTCAGATGTTACTATGGTATACTGAGGTAACATTACAGCATTACATAAGTGTCAGATGTTACTATGGTATACTGAGGTAACATTACAGCATGACATAAGTGTCAGATGTTACTATGGTATACTGAGGTAACATTACAGGCATGACATAAGTGTCAGATGTTACTATGGTATACTGAGGTAACATTACAGGCATGACATAAGTGTCAGATGTTACTATGGTATACTGAGGTAACATTACAGCATTACATAAGTGTCAGATGTTACTATGGTATACTGAGGTAACATTACAGCATGACATAAGTGTCAGATGTTACTATGGTATACTGAGGTAACATTACAGCATGACATAAGTGTCAGATGTTACTATGCTATACTGAGGTAACATTACAGCATTACATAAGTGTCAGATGTTACTATGGTATACTGAGGTAACATTACAGCATTACATAAGTGTCAGATGTTACTAAAGAATCGAGTTTGGTCGAGATGACAATCTCGGGTGACTTTAGGCATGTTTTTCATCTTGCAAATTTACTAAAGGCAAACTCGGGTGAGCTAGCTAACTAAAATATTATTACTATCGGCCAAAATCTGAAGTACTTTTCACCTAATAAATAAATCTTGCACATTTACCAAGAATGAAGTTGTGAATCTCGGGTGAGATGTCTGTTTAAAACGATAATTTGGCAGGGAGTTTGCACTCACCTCCAGATCTGCGAGTTTGGCTGAAACATACTCAAATAATTTTTATTATAAGAATTATAAATTCTTAAATTATTGTTAAAAAAATAAGGTCCCCCCCAAACAGTCTAACCAGCCTCGGACTTGCCAGCCTGTCCTGGTTCTTAAAATTACAGGTAAAAAAACGGTGTGTGGTTCCACTGTAAATTAAGAACCAGCAGCAGGGCCAGAGCTGGTTTTAAATATATGCATAACATTTTTGCGTGAGGTTATCCCTATATTTAAATCCAGCTCTGGACCCTTTCTAGCGGGGGACTGATGCCACAGCCAGGGGTACCCTTTCACCGGGCCCCCCCAACCGCAGCATCAGCCCTGACCGCTAGTCAGCCCAGGCCAGGGATCCCTGGGGAGTTGGGGAGCCCCCCCATAAAGGGCTCCCCCTCTCCAGGACACCCCTGGCCTAGGCTGATAGCCCGGGGCTATCCCCGCCACCCCTGGCTGGTGGGTGGCAGGTTGATAGTGCAGGTGTATTGTGTAAAAATTAGAATACTTCACATTGTCTATACAGTGGAACTACAGGTCCCAGCAAGCATCCCCCGCATGCTGGTATTTGGAGAACCACAAGTACCAGCATGCGGGGCATTAAGGGCTCAATGGTACGTGTAGTTCACCTGTAAAGAAATGTGTAAAAAAAAACACAACACACACCATGAAAATAAAATTTTATTACATACATACTCACCTGCTCCCAGATGTTCACATCCCCTTTTCAACGTCAAGTATCCAATAGAAGTATCTGTAAAAAAAAGCTCCAATACTCACCTTTTGTCCCACAATGTTCTCCGCAGTAATCCAAAGAGGGACCCGGATACACTGTATCAGCACGCATCAGCAAGTTGATACAGTAACACTAATGAGAGCTCAGGGCTTGAGCTAACATTATTGCCGGGACTTCAGCCAATCAGCGGTGGCTTCCATTAGCGGCCGCTCATTGGCTGGGACCCACGTGGAGTAGCCGCTCATTGGCTAAGTCCACGTGGGTCCCAGGGGTGGCGGGGATAGCCCCGGGCTATCAGCCTAGGCCAGGGGTGCCCTGGAGAGGGGGAGCCCTTTATTGGGCCTGGGCTGACTAGTGGTCAGGGCTGATGCTGCGGCTGGGGGGCCCGGTGAAAGGGCACCCCTGGCTGTGGCATCAGTCCCCCGCTAGAAAGGGTCCAGAGCTGGTATTAAATATATGGTGAACCTCACGTAAAAATGTTATCCACAAATTTTTTTCCCCTGTAATTTTAAGAACCAGGACAGACTGACAAGTCCAAGTCTTTTTGGGGGGGGACCTCACATAATTTTTTTAAAAAATATTTAACCCTTTTTTACAGGTCTAACACACAAGCAGCAAGCACATATATGTCACTGATATGTGCAGGCTGCTAGCTTGGGAGAGATTTGCAGAGAGAAAACGTTGCAATCTCGGGTGAGTTATCTCATCTTCACTTGCAACTCGGGGGAGATACAGTATCTCGTTTTGCTTCACCATCGAAAAAACTCACTTTCAGCAAAACTCATTTCTTAGTAAATTTGCAAAACAAAAAAAAAAAATCTCACCCGAATTTGTGGCAATGCAAATCGAGTTTGAAAAAAACACAACTCGAATTCTTAGTAAATTTACCCCTTGGAATCACAGACCGGAGCCTCTCACCTAATGGTCCAAAGACCAATCAGTCCAGAGAACTCCTCCAGTGACAAGAAGAACCTGAACTCAAAACAGTATAGTACCTGACAGACTGGACCTGGGAACCAAGCCCGGTATTCCAGTCTTATGTAACCAGGGAAGAACTAATGAAGCTATATCCCTTGTATAGCTCTGGATACAAGACCTGGACCATAATCCGGAAGGGGAACTCAGGAAAGACACATCAGGCACACACAGTACTGACACCTCGATGCTAAAAGACTGTGACCCGATCATGTCCTCCAGACCTAGAACCCAGTGGCGGGCTGGGCCGGGGGGCAGGGTGCCATATGCCCCCCGGGCCGGTAGACTTTTGCCTCAGTGAGGGCCGGTATCATATGACTGACGGCCGGGTGACAGGCAGAAAGGGCTCTCAGTCGCTCTGACTATAGCAGCATCAGAGCGGCTGGGAAGCACTCTCTGCCTGTTACCGAGCTGTCTGTCACCCTATGTCCTATGTAGCAGCACTCCTTCCGAGGCCGCTCCGCTGCAGGGGCTGTGCACCTACCTCTGTGTACTCTGTCCCTTCCCCGGGCTCCTTCCGAGGCCGCTCCGCTGCAGGGGCTGTGCACCTACCTCTGTGTCCTCTGTCCCTTCCCCGGGCTCCTTCCGAGGCCGCTCCGCTGCAGGGGCTGTGCACCTACCTCTGTGTCCTCTGTCCCTTCCCCGGGCTCCTTCCGAGGCCGCTCCGCTGCAGGGGCTGTGCACCTACCTCTGTGTCCTCTGTCCCTTCCCCGGGCTCCTTCCGAGGCGCTCCGCTGCAGGGGCTGTGCACCTACCTCTGTGTCCTCTGTCCCTTCCCCGGGCTCCTTCCTTTCCCCGGCTAAGGCCCCGCCCCCTCACTGGAAGGCCCCGCCCCCTCTCCTACCCTGACTGACTATATTAATCCATCACCTCCTGTCCCTGCTGAAGACCCCGCCCCCTCACCACGGGTCTCCGCCCTTTCTCTAGTCTATCCTGTCTGTGTGATCTCTTCCTGTACCCTGGAGCTCCGCAGGGACCAGAGACCGAGCAGCCTTCCAGGCAGGTAAGTGCCAGTGGAGGACTACATGTTTACATGATATTTCAGAGGGAAGAGGGGGGGGTGTTGGAATACTTATGCAATGGGGGGCTGTAGTTATTTTTATCTTTGGGGGATGGGGTGTTTTAATACTGTCGGTGCTGGGGGTGATGTAATAATGTGTGTGAATGTGGGGGGGGGGTATTATTATTGTGTGTGAGGGCTTCACTATATTCATAATACCTGTGTTATATGTGGGTCACTGATGATTTCTGCATAATCTGGTGATTACTGCGTTATCTGGCAGCCATTACAACGCTCCCTGATCAGGTGGTCCTTGCGAACCTCTCTGCATTATATGGCAGTCACTGCGACGCTCCCTGATCATGATGGTCACTGCGAACCTCTCTGCATTATATGGCAGTCACTGTGACACTCCCTGATCTGATGGTCCTTGCGAACTTCTCTGCATTATATGGCAGTCACTGTGACACTCCCTGATCTGATGGTCCTTGCGAACCTCTCTGCATTATAGGGCAGTCACTGCGACACTCCCTGATCATGATGGTCACTGCAAACCTCTCTGCATTATATGGCAGTCTCTGCGACACTCCCTGATCTGATGGTCCTTGCGAACCTCTCTGCATTATATGGCAGTCACTGCGACACTCCCTGATCTGATGGTCACTGAGAACCTCTCTGCATTATATGGCAGTCACTGCGACACTCCCTGATCTGATGGTCCCTGCGAACCTCTCTGCATTATATGGCAGTCACTGCGACGCTCCCTGATCTGATGGTCCTTGCGAACTTCTCTGCATTATATGGCAGTCACTGCGACGCTCCCTGATCTGATGGTCCCTGCGAACCTCTCTGCATTATATGGCAGTCACTGTGACGCTCCCTGATCTGATGGTCCCTGCGAACCTCTCTGCATTATATGGCAGTCACTGCGACGCTCCCTGATCTGATGGTCCTTGCGAACCTCTCTGCATTATATGGCAGTCACTGCGACACTCCCTGATCTGATGGTCCCTGCGAACTTCTCTGCATTATTTGGCAGTCACTGCGACACTCCCTGATCAGGAGGTCACTGAGAACCTCTCTGCATTATATGGCAGTCACTGCGACGCTCCCTGATCAGGTGGTCACTGAGAACCTCTCTGCATTATATGGCAGTCACTGCGACGCTCCCTGATCATGATGGTCCTTGCGAACTTCTCTGCATTATATGGCAGTCACTGCGACACTCCCTGATCTGATGGTCCTTGCGAACCTCTCTGCATTATATGGCAGTCACTGCGACACTCCCTGATCTGATGGTCCCTGCGAACCTCTCTGTATTATAGGGCAGTCACTGCGACACTCCCTGATCTGATGGTCCCTGCGAACCTCTCTACATTATATGGCAGTCACTGCGACACTCCCTGATCTGATGGTCCTTGCGAACCTCTCTGCATTATATGGCAGTCACTGCGACACTCCCTGATCTGATGGTCCTTGCGAACCTCTCTGCATTATATGGCAGTCACTGTGACACTCCCTGATCTGATGGTCCCTGCGAACCTCTCTGCATTATATGGCAGTCACTGCGACACTCCCTGATCTGATGGTCACTGAGAACCTCTCTGCATTATATGGCAGTCACTGCGACGCTCCCTGATCATGATGGTCCTTGCGAACGTCTCTGCATTATATGGCAGTCACTGCGACACTCCCTGATCTGATGGTCCTTGCGAACCTCTCTGCATTATATGGCAGTCACTGCGACACTCCCTGATCTGATGGTCCTTGCGAACCTCTCTGTATTATAGGGCAGTCACTGCGACACTCCCTGATCTGATGGTCCCTGCGAACCTCTCTACATTATATGGCAGTCACTACGACACTCCCTGATCTGATGGTCCTTGCGAACCTCTCTGCATTATATGGCAGTCACTGCGACGCTCCCTGATCATGATAGTCCTTGCGAACTTCTCTGCATTATATGGCAGTCACTGCGACACTCCCTGATCTGATGGTCCTTGCGAACCTCTCTGCATTATATGGCAGTCACTGCGACACTCCCTGATCTGATGGTCCCTGCGAACCTCTCTGTATTATAGGGCAGTCACTGCGACACTCCCTGATCTGATGGTCCCTGCGAACCTCTCTACATTATATGGCAGTCACTGCGACACTCCCTGATCTGATGGTTCTTGCGAACCTCTCTGCATTATATGGCAGTCACTGCGACACTCCCTGATCTGATGGTCCCTGCGAACCTCTCTGCATTATATGGCAGTCACTGCGACACTCCCTGATCTGATGGTCACTGAGAACCTCTCTGCATTATATGGCAGTCACTGCGACGCTCCCTGATCATGATGGTCCTTGCGAACGTCTCTGCATTATATGGCAGTCACTGCGACACTCCCTGATCTGATGGTCCTTGCGAACCTCTCTGCATTATATGGCAGTCACTGCGACACTCCCTGATCTGATGGTCCCTGCGAACCTCTCTGTATTATAGGGCAGTCACTGCGACACTCCCTGATCTGATGGTCCCTGCGAACCTCTCTACATTATATGGCAGTCACTGCGACACTCCCTGATCTGATGGTCCTTGCGAACCTCTCTGCATAATATGGCAGTCACTGCGACGCTCCCTGATCATGATAGTCCTTGCGAACTTCTCTGCATTATATGGCAGTCACTGCGACACTCCCTGATCTGATGGTCCTTGCGAACCTCTCTGCATTATATGGCAGTCACTGCGACGCTCCCTGATCTGATGGTCCTTGCGAACTTCTCTGCATTACATGGCAGTCACTGCGACACTCCCTGATCGGATGGTCCTTGCGAACCTCTCTGCATTATATGGCAGTCACTGCGACACTCCCTGATCGGATGGTCCTTGCGAACCTCTCTGCATTATATGGCAGTCACTGCGACACTCCCTGATCTGATGGTCCCTGCAAACCTCTCTGTATTATAGGGCAGTCACTGCGACACTCCCTGATCTGATGGTCCCTGCGAACCTCTCTACATTATATGGCAGTCACTGCGACACTCCCTGATCTGATGGTCCCTGCGAACCTCTCTGTATTATAGGGCAGTCACTGCGACACTCCCTGATCTGATGGTCACTGCGAACCTCTCTGCATTATATGGCAGTCACTGCGACACTCCCTGATCTGATGGTCACTGCGAACCTCTCTGCATTATATGGCAGTCACTGCGACACTCCCTGATCTGATGGTCCCTGCAAACCTCTCTGCATTATTTGGCAGTCACTGCGACACTCCCTGATCTGATGGTCCCTGCGAACCTCTCTGCATTATATGGCAGTCACTGCGACGCTCCCTGATCTGATGGTCCCTGCGAACCTCTCTGCATTATATGGCAGTCACTGCGACACTCCCTGATCTGATGGTCACTGAGAACCTCTCTGCATTATATGGCAGTCACTGCGACGCTCCCTGATCATGATGGTCCTTGCGAACGTCTCTGCATTATATGGCAGTCACTGCGACACTCCCTGATCTGATGGTCCTTGCGAACCTCTCTGCATTATATGGCAGTCACTGCGACACTCCCTGATCTGATGGTCCCTGCGAACCTCTCTGTATTATAGGGCAGTCACTGCGACACTCCCTGATCTGATGGTCCCTACGAACCTCTCTACATTATATGGCAGTCACTGCGACACTCCCTGATCTGATGGTCCTTGCGAACCTCTCTGCATTATATGGCAGTCACTGCGACGCTCCCTGATCATGATAGTCCTTGCGAACTTCTCTGCATTATATGGCAGTCACTGCGACACTCCCTGATCTGATGGTCCTTGCGAACCTCTCTGCATTATATGGCAGTCACTGCGACGCTCCCTGATCTGATGGTCCTTGCGAACTTCTCTGCATTATATGGCAGTCACTGCGACACTCCCTGATCGGATGGTCCTTGCGAACCTCTCTGCATTATATGGCAGTCACTGCGACACTCCCTGATCTGATGGTCCCTGCGAACCTCTCTGTATTATAGGGCAGTCACTGCGACACTCCCTGATATGATGGTCCCTGCGAACCTCTCTACATTATATGGCAGTCACTGCGACACTCCCTGATCTGATGGTCCCTGCGAACCTCTCTGTATTATAGGGCAGTCACTGCGACACTCCCTGATCTGATGGTCACTGCGAACCTCTCTGCATTATATGGCAGTCACTGCGACACTCCCTGATCTGATGGTCACTGCGAACCTCTCTGTATTATATGGCAGTCACAGCGACACTCCCTGATCTGATGGTCCCTGCGAACCTCTCTGCATTATTTGGCAGTCACTGCGACACTCCCTGATCTGATGGTCCCTGCGAACCTCTCTGCATTATATGGCAGTCACTGCGACGCTCCCTGATCTGATGGTCCCTGCGAACCTCTCTGCATTATATGGCAGTCACTGCGACACTCCCTGATCTGATGGTCACTGCGAACCTCTCTGCATTATATGGCAGTCACTGCGACGCTCCCTGATCTGATGGTCACTGCGAACCTCTCTGCATTATATGGCAGTCACTGCGACACTCCCTGATCTGATGGTCCTTGCGAACCTCTCTGCATTATATGGCAGTCACTGCGACACTCCCTGATCTGATGGTCCCTGTGAACCTCTCTGCATTATATGGCAGTCACTGCGACACTCCCTGATCTGATGCTCACTGCGAACCTCTCTGCATTATATGGCAGTCACTGCGACACTCCCTGATCTGATGGTCCCTGTGAACCTCTCTGCATTATATGACAGTCACTGCGACACTCCCTGATTTGATGGTCCCTGCGAACCTCTCTGTATTATATGGCAGTCACTGTGATGCTCCCTAATCTGGCTGTCACTGCAACCTCTCTACATTATTTAAAGCACACCCACATTAGCCACACCTAATTAGGCTCTTATAATGTGTCTTTTCTCCATTGCAATGCGCTGGTGGAGAAATCGGGCCACTTACTTGTGTCTGCCCCCCCAGGCCAAAAGTTGCCAGCCAGCCCCTGCTAGAACCCCAACGCTGACTGTCAGCCCAAGACAAGAGCACACAGTACTGTATAACCAATATAGTCACCTGGATTATGCAGTAACCACTATAGCCACAGAGTGTAGTGATACTTACAGCACAGTCCAGATGATGCCCGCACAATGCAGAGTGGAATCCACACAGATCAGGGACGCCAAGAGGTGGGGGTAGCAGGTACAATTTACCTGGACTTCCAGAGGGGCCCCTCCCCCCCTCGCAGCTGCCCAGCACACAGCGTGTGCTGGGTTGCAGTGTGAGATTGCTCGCAGCTGCTAAGCAGCAGCCACAGCAATCTCCTATGCCTGAGGGGGGGAAGCGTTGACACTGATTACGCCCCCCCTGGCTTTGCGCCGGGCTGAGGGGCTCACAGCGCCCCCTCCCTGGTGCGCAGCACCGCTACGCAGCGCTGCAAAAGTATGTTTTTTGTTTGTTTTTTTCAAGGGGGCGTTTCCCACGACTCCCACGAATAGGCCACGCCCCCTCTTTACCGGGGCCCGGCGGCGCTCTCTACACCCCTGCAGATGATAAGATGTGTGGCAACAGCAGATGGGTTGCACCGCAGGTAGACTGGCATAACTGGAACTGGAGCTAGAAGCGGTCTGTGTGCGGCGTGGGAGCCGCGGCGCTGATGGTACACAGCGGTAGATGGAATGCAGACAGCGATGATTAGTCTGTGTGCGGCGTGGAAGCCGCGGCGCTGAGATGATGCCCAGCGGTAGATGGAATGGAGACAACAGCAAGCCGTCTACCATCAAACATATTTTAGAAATCCGCAGTATGGATGTGTGATATCTTTTTAACAGAGAGAATATTTGTTTTGATCCAATACTCATATTTCGTATAAATCTTTATATGAGACTTAAAATGTATTATTTCTATGATACAGTATATATCTGAGGCGCTACCATGGCTCTGAATAGAATACACAATGGACCTCATTCAGACCCGCTCGCAAGCGGGTCGATGGTGGAGTACTGCGCGCGCCGCGTGCGCAAGCCCCGGACTGAGAGAGAAATTCTCTCGCTCCGGGGCTCGCTACAAAAGGGGCGGCTGTCGATGTTGATTGACAGCTTGCCCCATTTTGTAGTCGAGGTGGCCGGACAAATGGAGGAGTTCCCGAAGGCACGCCTGCCATTTGTAGGCGGTCCTACTGACATCACCAGTGATGTCAGTAGGGAGCTTCCTGCTCTGTTAGAGCAGGAAGCTCCCTGGGGCTTGCGGTAGAGGAGACCCTACCGCAAGGGTCTCGTCGCAAGCCCAGCTGGTCGCGATAGTCTCAACCATCGCGACCATCACCTAGTCACTCGCTAAGCTGTGGGTGGTAACCCACAGCTTAGCGAGCGGCCAGGAGGCCGCCTTTCAAAAGATAAGCGTCCGCCCTCATTCAGAGCGAGCGCTCGCATTTTGCGAGCTGCTCTGAATGAGGTCCAATATGTAGTAGAAGGAAAAAGGCAGAGTATCTATTATGGTGCACTCTTGGACCAATATTAAATTCATTCTCTGTCAACAAATAACTCAAATCGTCAATCTTTATTAATTCCTTAATTAAAATGAATGTGTTCCATGAAAAAGGTGAAATATTAATTAAAATGACAGATAGTGCATATAGTAAGAGTATGAATAAATAGAAAGGTGTATATTTAAAAGAAACTTCCCCTTTTACTGCTGGTTATGTAAATGATATTTCAATACCGATTAATGTTATTCGCAGTACATAGGACTTACACTTCTCTTGAGTGATTAAATAGCTGTTTATATTATTTATAATTCCCCAGTGACTGTATATTTATATGTCACTGATATATCATGCTTCTGTACAGCTATATAAAGTGTGATGCTAATTCTGACATCACGTGGTATAATAATCGCGTTGTAGATTTACGTGGGAGTATAGTGAGATACCGACTATGGGCCTGATCAGAGCCACTCGTAAGTGGCAGTTCGTTCGCTCTGAGCGATGTTTGCCCAACTGCGCATGCATACGGATCATTATACGCATGCGCGAACCAGTCAGTGCGGACGAAATTCATGTGCTCGCAAAATAGCGAATGCCTGCTAATTTGAGTGACAGGATGAGGCATATGTGGGTGGTAACAGGGGAAGATGCTTGAAAACGGGGAGTGGAGATCCGATCGCAGGCGTGCTTAAAGGTCAAAACGGGCGTTTTATGGGTGTGCATATTTAAAACAGCAGCGTCAATGACCGCGTCACTGGGTTATTTTATAGCCAGAACTGCTCGCAAAATTGTGGTAGCAAAAACCAACCACAAGAATAGCGAGCAGCTCATACCCTGTTCGATGTACTCGATTAATCTAATAAATAGCGGACATGACGTAGGATGCGAGCGGACAGGGGGCGTAGTTTCCCAAAAAACGACCGCAAGTTTTGTTCGCTCGTTCAGACCTAGAGGTGTGTACAGACCGCAAACAGCGAACGGTTCATTTGAATAGCCACCCCTATTTTCTGGACGAGCGAGCGCAAATAGCGACCGGCTCTGAATCAGGCCCCATGACTGTTCTCATGTTATAGATTTATCACGTTGCAGAGTTTACTCCAAACAATGTAACTTTGTATCAATCACGTTCGTAGTATCCGATTCAATCACATTTACAGTATTTCATTACACACCAATGTGTGTCCTTCACAGTGGATACTGTCTCACGCTAAACCCCCATATCGGTTTATATAGCCATTAGATATAAGCCTCTCATGATCCAGGTTTTCTATATAGGGCTTCTTAGTTAGTATTCACATATGCCCAATCACACTGTCCCTTCTCTCCAGTTTAGTTGGTATGTGTACAATTACATAGTATACGTCCGTTTAATAGCAACCAGCCAGTTACTCTGGAAACACCGACGTGCGTTTCACCAGGCTGCTTTATCACGGCAGTGAACCCAAGTCTCTTCTTTTCACGGTTTAAATACCATCACCATGGCTCTCATTGGTTTATTCATCTCATTGTCAGCTGCTCCGTCTCTGATAGGTTTATTTAAAAGCTGCTATCGTTGTCAAGGGATCTCTTGTATCCTATAGTCTGCCCATTAACTGTTGTTTTAATTAGTTCAATTATCCTTCTATTTTATATTATTGCCATAGTATTTATTATTATTCTCATCGCAACTTTTACAAAAAGACTATTGATAAACCTTTTTCCCGTATAGGATAATTTGCAGTGCTCATTATTTTAATCCTCTATTATAATGTCTCAAATACCCTAATTGTTTTTAATATTATTAGTACTGATAACCTTCTTTTATTGTATAGCTTCCTGAATTTATATGTAGTGACATGTATTATCAGTGTGTATTATAATACTATCAGAATAGATTTCCATATATAAATTAGTCTATATTTTTACTTAATTTGTATAATTATCCCTCATTGATTCAGATATTTCTTATAAGATGAATAAATGAATCTTATAAGAAATATATGAATTAATGAGGGATAATTTTACAAATGAAGTAAAAATATAGACTCAGATTTATATATAGTATGGAAATCTATAAAAGGCAGCGGGCAGAGGCAGTATGATGCTCTGGGCAACGTTATGTTGGTAAACCTTGGGTACTGGCATTCATGTGGATGTAACTCTGACACCTACCACCTACCTAAACATTGCTGTCGCTCAAGTACACCCCTTCATGGCAATGCTAGCCCCTGATGGCAGTGCCCGCTTCCAGCAGGATAATGCGCCCAGCTGCCACACTGCAGAGATTGCTCAGGAATGGTCCGAGGAACATGACAGAGATCAAGGTGCTGACTTGGCCTCCAAACTCCCAAGATCTCCATCCAATGGAGCTTCTGTGGGATGTGCTGGGAAAACAAGTCCAAGCCATGGAGGCCCCAACTCGCACCTTACAGGACATAAAGGACCAGGTGCTAATGTCTTGGTGACCACAGGACACCTTCAGAGGTATCATGGAGTCCATGCCTCGGGGGGTCTGAGCTGTTTTGGTAGCATGAGGGAGACCTACATAATATTAGGCATAATGTTACACACTGTTATGGCTGATGGATGTATATGTGTGTGTGACTATATAGGTTCAGAGATCATGTTAGATGAGTGTAATTAGTATAATTCCTATATGCCTAATGCTAGACGTTATGATCAATGTACAGGGATCCTGATAGGTTTCTAGTGACCATCACAATGTTTCATGTGACACAATATTATTGCTGCAGCCCAGGAAGGGTCAGGTACAAGTTACCAGCTACATATGTGACACGCAGGAAAAAGCTACATATGTGACATGCAGGAAAAAGCTACATATGTGACACGCAGGAAAAAGCTACATATGTGACACGCAGGAAAAAGCTACATACGTGACACGCAGGAAAAGGCTACATACGTGACACGCAGGAAAAAGCTACATACGTGACACGCAGGAAAAAGCTACATATGTGACACGCAGGAAAAAGCTACATATGTGACATGCAAGAAAAAGCTACATACGTGACACGCAGGAAAAAGCTACATACGTGACATGCAGGAAAAAGCTACATACGTGACATGCAGGAAAAAGCTACATACGTGACATGCAGGAAAAAGCTACATACGTGACACGCAGGAAAAAGCTACATATGTGACACGCAGGAAAAAGCTACATATGTAACATGCAGGAAAAAGCTAAAAATGTAACATGCAGGAAAAAGCTACGTACGTGACATGCAGAAAAAAGCTACATATGTAACATGCAGGAAAAAGCTAAAAATGTAACATGCAGGAAAAAGCTACGTACGTGACATGCAGGAAAAAGCTACATACGTGACATGCAGGAAAAAGCTACATACGTGACATGCAGGAAAAAGCTACATATGTGACATGTCAGCATATACAAGCGTGTACTGGCATAATGGAGCTGTGTGTAATACAGGGCAGGTCATGTACTACAGGCTACAAAAGAGCACTCTGAGATCTCGTCAGCTGGATGTTTACATTTCACAGAGTCTGATAAAGTACAAAGCCGCTGGCAGAGAGTCTGCTCCGTACCTGTTACACACAGCACTATAGGCCTCTGTTCCTGCAGCTGGCCTCTCTATAGTAAGGCCTCACTATATATATTTATATGTCTCACTGTTCCTCCATTAGCCTTACACTTCATGCCACCTTTCTCAGCATCGTTCATCTATCAGTCCTCGTCTTCTCCATAACTCAGCCGCTATGCGTTTAACGCCATCCTGACTCCTCATCCCGCGTGCCAGCGTTCTAATACCAGCCTCACTCCAGATGCCTCCTTTAACCACTGCCATCTTTACTGTACATTTCACCACCTCAAACTCTGATAGCCGAAACTTCTTGCTCAGTGTTTCACCACGACCCTTACTCCACATTCCTCCAGCTCAGTGCTTCATCACAATCCTTACTCCACATTCCTCCAGCTCAGTGCTTCATCACAATCCTTACTCCACATTCCTCCAGCTCAGTGCTTCATCACATTCCTTACTCCACATTCCTCCAGCTCAGTGCTTCACCACAGTCCTTACTCGACATTCCTCCAGCTCAGTGCTTCATCACAATCCTTACTCCACATTCCCCCAGCTCAGTGCTTCATCACAAATCTTATTCTGGAGTCCTTTTCCACATACGTTCACCACAACCATTACCGCACAGCCTCCCTGCTCAGTGCTTCACCACAATCCTTACTGCACAGCCCTCCTGCTCAGTGCTTCACCACAATCCTTTACTGCACAGCCCTCCTGCTCAGCGCTTCACCACAATCCTTTACTGCACAGCCCTCCTGCTCAGTGCTTCACCACAATCCTTACTGCACAGCCCTCCTGCTCAGCGCTTCACCACAATCCTTACTGCACAGCCCTCCTGCTCAGCACTACAACACGATCCTTACTGCACAGCCCTCCTGCTCAGCGCTTCACCACAATCCTTACTGCACAGCCCTCCTGCTCAGTGCTTCACCAAACTCCTTACTGCACAGCCCTTCTGCTCAGTGCTTCACCACAATCCTTACTGCACAGCCCTCATGCTCAGCACCTCACCAGAATCCTTACTGCACAGCCCTCCTGCTCAGTGCTTCACCACAATCCTTACTGCACAGCCCTCCTGCTCAGCGCTCCACCGCAATCCTTACTGCACAGCCCTCCTGCTCAGCGCTTCACCATACTCCTTACTGCACAGGCCTCCTGCTCAAAGCTTCACCGCAATCCTTACTGCACAGCCCTCCTGCTCAGCACTTCACCACAATCCTTACTGCACAGCCCTCCTGCTCAGCGCTTCACCACAATCCTTACAGCACAGCACTCCTGCTCAGCGCTTCACCACAGTCCTTACTGCACAGCCCTCCTGCTCAGTGCTTCACCACAATCCTTACTGCACAGCCCTCCTGCTCAGCACTTCACCACAATCCTTACTGCACAGCCCTCCTGCTCAGTGCTTCACCAAACTCCTTACTGCACAGCCCTTCTGCTCAGTGCTTCACCACAATCCTTACTGCACAGCCCTCATGCTCAGCGCCTCACCAGAATCCTTACTGCACAGCCCTCCTGCTCAGTGCTTCACCACAATCCTTACTGCACAGCCCTCCTGCTCAGCGCTCCACCACAATCCTTACTGCACAGCCCTCCTGCTCAGTGCTTCACCACAATCCTTACTGCACAGCCCTCCTGCTCAGCACTTCACCACAATCCTTACTGCACAGCCCTCCTGCTCAGTGCTTCACCAAACTCCTTACTGCACAGCCCTTCTGCTCAGTGCTTCACCACAATCCTTACTGCACAGCCCTCATGCTCAGCGCCTCACCAGAAACCTTACTGCACAGCCCTCCTGCTCAGTGCTTCACCACAATCCTTACTGCACAGCCCTCCTGCTCAGCGCTCCACCTCAATCCTTACTGCACAGCCCTCCTGCTCAGCGCTTCACCACAATCCTTACTGCACAGCCCTCCTGCTCAAAGCTTCACCGCAATCCTTACTGCACAGCCCTCCTGCTCAGCGCTTCACCATACTCCTTACTGCACAGCCCTCCTGCTCAAAGCTTCACCGCAATCCTTACTGCACAGCCCTCCTGCTCAGCACTTCACCACAATCCTTACTGCACAGCCCTCCTGCTCAGCGCTTCACCAAACTCCTTACTGCACAGCCCTTCTGCTCAGTGCTTCACCACAATCCTTACTGCACAGCCCTCCTGCTCAGCGCCTCACCAGAATCCTTACTGCACAGCCCTCCTGCTCAGTGCTTCACCACAATCCTTACTGCACAGCCCTCCTGCTCAGTGCCTCACCACAATCCTTACTGCACAGCCCTCCTGCTCAGCGCTTCACCACAATCCTTCCTGCACAGCCCTCCTGCTCAGCGCCTCACCACAATCCTTACTGCACAGCCCTCCAGCTCAGCGCTTCCCCATACTCCTTACTGCACAGCCCTCCTGCTCAGCACTTCGCCATAATAGTTACAGCACAGCCCTCCTGCTCAGCGCTTCACCACAATCCTTACTGCACAGCCCTCCTGCTCAGCGCTTCACCACACTCCTTACTGCACAGCCATCCTGCTCAAAGCTTCACCGCAATCCTTACTGTACAGACCTCCTGTTCAGCGCTTCACCACAATCCTTACAGCACAGCACTCCTGCTCAGCGCTTCACCACAATCCTTACTGCACAGCCCTCCTGCTCAGCACTTCACCACAATCCTTACTGCACAGCCCACCTGCTCAGCGCTTCACCATACTCCTTACTGCACAGCCCTCCTGCTCTTCGCTTCACCACAATCCTTACTGCACAACCCTCCTGCTCAGCGCTTCACCACAATCCTTACAGCACAGCACTCCTGCTCCGTGCTTCACCACAGTCCTTACTGCACTACCCTCCTGCTCAGCGCTTCACCACAATCCTTACAACACAGCCCTCCTGTTCAGCGCTTCACCACAATCCTTACTGCACAGTGCTTCACCATACTCCTTTCTGCACAGCCCTCCTGCTCAGCGCTTCACCATAATTCGTTCTGCACAGCCCTCCTGCTCAGTGCTTCACCATAATAGTTACTGCACAGCCCTCCTGCTCAGCGCTTCACCACAATCCTTACTGCACAGCCCTCCTGCACAGCGCTTCACCACAATCCTTACTGCACAGCCCTCCTGCTCAGTGCTTCACCACAATCCTTACTGCACAGTCCTCCTGCTCAGCGCTCCACCACAATCCTTACTGCACAGCCCTCCTGCTCAGCGCTTCACCATACTCCTTACTGCACAGCCATCCTGCTCAGCGCTTCACCGCAATACTTACTGCACAGCCCTCCTGCTCAGAAATTCACCACAATCCTTACTGCACAGCCCTCCTGCTCAGCGCTTCACCACAATCCTTACTGCACAGCCCACCTGCTCAGCGCCTCACCACGATCCTTACTGCACAGCCCTCCTGCTCAATGTTCCACCGCAATCCTTACTGCACAGCACTCCTGCTCAAAGCTTCACCGCAATCCTTACTGCACAGCCCTCCTGCTCAGTGCTTCACCACAATCCTTACTGCACAGCCCTCCTGCTCAGCGCTTCACCACAATCCATACAACACAGCACTCCTGCTCAGCGCTTCACCACAATCCTTACTGCACAGCCCTCCAGCTCAGCGCTTCACCACAATCCTTACTGCACAGCCCTCCTGCTCAGCGCTTCACCACAATCCTTACTGCACAGCCCTCCTGCTCAGCGCTTCACCACAATACTTACTGCACAGCCCTCCTGCTCAGCGCTTCACGACAATCCTTACAACACAGCCCTCCTGCTCAGCGCTTCACCACAATCCTTACTGCACAGCCCTCCTGCTCAGCGCTTCACCGCAATCCTTACTGCACAGCCCTCCTGCTCAGCGCTTCACCGCAATCCTTACTGCACAGCCCTCCTGCTCAGCGCTTCTCTGCAATCCTTACTGCACAGCCCTCCTGCTCAGCGCTTCACCATGATCCTTACTGCACAGCCCTCCTGCTCAGCGCTCCACCACAATCCTTACTGCACAGCCCTCCTGCTCAGCGCTTCACCGCAATCCTTACTGCACAGCCTCCTGCTGAGCGCTTCACCGCAATCCTTACTGCACAGCCCTCCTGCTCAGCGCTTCACCACAATCCTTACTGCACAGCCCTCCTGCTCAGCGTTTCACCACAATCCTTACTGCGCAGCCCTCCTGCTCAGTGCTTCACCACAATAGTAACTGCACCCCCCTCCTGCTCAGCGGTTCACCATACTCCTTACTGCACAGCCCTCCTGCTCAGCGCTTCACCACAATCCTTACTGCACAGCCCTCCTGCTCAGCGCTTCACCATACTCCTTACTGCACAGCCCTCCTGCTCAGCGCTTCACCACAATCCTTACTGCACAGCCCTCCTGCTCAGCGCTCCACCGCAATCCTTACTGCACAGTCCTCCTGCTCAGCGCTCCACCGCAATCCTTACTGCACAGCCCTCCTGCTCAGTGCTTCACCGCAATCCTTACTGCACAGCCATCCTGCACAGCCCTCCTGCTCAGCACTTCACCACAATCCTTACTGCACAGCCCTCCTGCTCAGAGCTTCACCATACTCCTTACTGCACAGCCCTCCTGCTCAGCGCTTCACCACAATTCTTACTGCACAGCCCTCCTGCTCAGTGCTTCACCATAATAGTTACTGCACAGCCCTCTTGCTCAGCGCTTCACCACAATCCTTACTGCACAGCCCTCCTGCACAGCACTTCACCACAATCCTTACTGCACAGCCCTCCTGCTAAGTGCTTCACCACAATCCTTACTGCACAGCCCTCCTGCTCAGCGCTCCACCACAATCCTTACTGCACAGCCCTCCTGCTCAGTGCTTCACCACACTCCTTACTGCACAGCCATCCTGCTCAGCGCTTCACCACAATCCTTACTGCACAGCCCTCCTGCTCAGCGCCTCATCACGATCCTTACTACACAGCCCTCCTGCTCAGCGCTCCACCGCAATCCTTATTGCACAGCCCTCCTGCTCAGCGCTTCACCACAATCCTTACTGCACAGCCCTCCAGCTCAGAAATTCACCACAATCCTTACCGCACAGCCCTCCTGCTCAGCGCTTCACCACAATCCTTACTGCACAGCCCTCCTGCTCAGCGCTTCACCACAATCCTTACAGCACAGCACTCCTGCTCAGCGCTTCACCACAATCCTTACTGCACAGCCCTCCTGCTCAGCGCTTCACCACAATCCTTACTGCACAGCCCTCCTGCTCAGCGCTTCACCGCAATCCTTACTGCACAGCCCTCCTGCTCAGTGCTTCACCATACTCCTTACTGCACAGCCCACCTACTCAGCGCTTCACCACAATCCTTACTGCACAGTGCTTCACCATACTCCTTACTGCACAGCCCTCCTGCTCAACGCTTCACCACGATCCTTACTGCACAGCCCTCCTGCTCTGCGCTTCACCGCAATCCTTACTGCACAGCCCTCCTGATCAGTGCATCACCGCAATCCTTACTGCACAGCCCTCCTGCTCAGTGCTTCACCACAATCCTTACTGCACAGCCCTCCTGCTCAGCGCTTCACCATACTCCTTACTGCACAGCCCTCCTGCTCAGCGCTTCACGACAATCCTTACTGCACAGCCCTCCTGCTCAGCGCTTCACGTCAATCCTTACTGCACAGCCCTCCTGCTCAGCGCTTCACCATACTCCTTACTGCACAGCCCTCCTGCTCAGCGCTTCACGACAATCCTTACTGCACAGCCCTCCTGCTCAGCACTTCACGACAATCCTAACTGCACAGCCCTCCTGCTCAGCACTTCGCCATAATAGTTACAGCACAGCCCTCCTGCTCAGCGCTTCACCACAATCCTTACTGCACAGCCCTCCTGCTCAGCGCTTCACCACACTCCTTACTGCACAGCCATCCTGCTCAGCGCTTCACCACAATCCTTACTGCACAGCCCTCCTGCTCAGCGCCTCATCACGATCCTTACTGCACAGCCCTCCTGCTCAGCGCTCCACCGTAATCCTTACTGCACAGCCCTCCTGCTCAGCGCTTCACCACAATCCTTACTGCACAGCCCTCCTGCTCAGCGCTTCACCATACTCCTTACTGCACAGCCCTCCTGCTCAAAGCTTCACCGCAATCCTTACTGCACAGACCTCCTGTTCAGCGCTTCACCACAATCCTTACTGCACAGCCCTCCTGCTCAGCGCTTCACCACAATCCTTACAGCACAGCACTCCTGCTCAGCGCTTCACCACAATCCTTACTGCACAGCCCTCCTGCTCAGCACTTCACCACAATCCTTACTGCACAGCCCACCTGCTCAGCGCTTCACCATACTCCTTACTGCACAGCCCTCCTGCTCTTCGCTTCACCACAATCCTTACTGCACAACCCTCCTGCTCAGCGCTTCACCACAATCCTTACAGCACAGCACTCCTGCTCCGTGCTTCACCACAGTCCTTACTGCACAGCCCTCCTGCTCAGCGCTTCACCACAATCCTTACAACACAGCCCTCCTGTTCAGCGCTTCACCACAATCCTTACTGCACAGTGCTTCACCATACTCCTTTCTGCACAGCCCTCCTGCTCAGCGCTTCACCACAATTCGTACTGCACAGCCCTCCTGCTCAGTGCTTCACCATAATAGTTACTGCACAGCCCTCCTGCTCAGCGCTTCACCACAATCCTTACTGCACAGCCCTCCTGCACAGCACTTCACCACAATCCTTACTGCACAGCCCTCCTGCTCAGTGCTTCACCACAATCCTTACTGCACAGTCCTCCTGCTCAGCGCTCCACCACAATCCTTACTGCACAGCCCTCCTGCTCAGCGCTTCACCACACTCCTTACTGCACAGCCATCCTGCTCAGCGCTCCACCGCAATACTTACTGCACAGCCCTCCTGCTCAGAAATTCACCACAATCCTTACTGCACAGCCCTCCTGCTCAGCGCTTCACCGCAATCCTTACTGCAAAGCCCACCTGCTCAGCGCCTCACCACGATCCTTACTGCACAGCCCTCCTGCTCAGCGCTTCACCACAATCCATACAGCACAGCACTCCTGCTCAGCGCTTCACCACAATCCTTACTGCACAGCCCTCCAGCTCAGCGCTTCACCACAATCCTTACTGCACAGCCCTCCTGCTCAGCGCTTCACCACAATCCTTACTGCACAGCCCTCCTGCTCAGCGCTTCACCACAATACTTACTGCACAGCCCTCCTGCTCAGCGCTTCACGACAATCCTTACAGCACAGCCCTCCTGCTCAGCGCTTCACCACAATCCTTACTGCACAGCCCTCCTGCTCAACGCTTCACCGCAATCCTTACTGCACAGCCCTCCTGCTCAGCGCTTCACCGCAATCCTTACTGCACAGCCCTCCTACTCAGCGCTTCACCGCAATCCTTACTGCACAGCCCTCCTGCTCAGCGCTTCACCATGATCCTTACTGCACAGCCCTCCTGCTCAGCGCTCCACCACAATCCTTACTGCACAGCCCTCCTGCTCAGCGCTTCACCGCAATCCTTACTGCACAGCCTCCTGCTGAGCGCTTCACCGCAATCCTTACTGCACAGCCCTCCTGCTCAGCGCTTCACCACAATCCTTACTGCACAGCCCTCCTGCTCAGCGTTTCAACACAATCCTTACTGCGCAGCCCTCCTGCTCAGTGCTTCACCACAATAGTAACTGCACAGCCCTCCTGCTCAGCGGTTCACCATACTCCTTACTGCACAGCCCTCCTGCTCAGCGCTTCACCACAATCCTTACTGCACAGCCCTCCTGCTCAGCGCTTCACCATACTCCTTACTGCACAGCCATCCTGCTCAGCGCTCCACCGCAATACTTACTGCACAGCCCTCCTGCTCAGAAATTCACCACAATCCTTACTGCACAGCCCTCCTGCTCAGCGCTTCACCACAATCCTTACTGCACAGCCCACCTGCTCAGCGCCTCAACACGATCCTTACTGCACAGCCCTCCTGCTCAATGTTCCACCGCAATCCTTACTGCACAGCACTCCTGCTCAAAGCTTCACCGCAATCCTTACTGCACAGCCCTCCTGCTCAGTGCTTCACCACAATCCTTACTGCACAGCCCTCCTGCTCAGCGCTTCACCACAATCCATACAGCACAGCACTCCTGCTCAGTGCTTCACCACAATCCTTACTGCACAGCCCTCCAGCTCAGCGCTTCACCACAATCCTTACTGCACAGCCCTCCTGCTCAGCGCTTCACCACAATCCTTACTGCACAGCCCTCCTGCTCAGCGCTTCACCACAATACTTACTGCACAGCCCTCCTGCTCAGCGCTTCACGACAATCCTTACAGCACAGCCCTCCTGCTCAGCGCTTCACCACAATCCTTACTGCACAGCCCTCCTGCTCAGCGCTTCACCGCAATCCTTACTGCACAGCCCTCCTGCTCAGTGCTTCACCGCAATCCTTACTGCACAGCCCTCCTGCTCAGCGCTTCACCGCAATCCTTACTGCACAGCCCTCCTGCTCAGCGCTTCACCATGATCCTTACTGCACAGCCCTCCTGCTCAGCGCTCCACCACAATCCTTACTGCACAGCCCTCCTGTTCAGCGCTTCACCGCAATCCTTACTGCACAGCCTCCTGCTGAGCGCTTCACCGCAATCCTTACTGCACAGCCCTCCTGCTCAGCGCTTCACCACAATCCTTACTGCACAGCCCTCCTGCTCAGCGTTTCACCACAATCCTTACTGCGCAGCCCTCCTGCTCAGTGCTTCACCACAATAGTAACTGCACAGCCCTCCTGCTCAGCGGTTCACCATACTCCTTACTGCACAGCCCTCCTGCTCAGCGCTTCACCACAATCCTTACTGCACAGCCCTCCTGCTCAGCACTTCACCATACTCCTTACTGCACAGCCATCCTGCTCAGCGCTCCACCGCAATCCTTACTGCACAGCCCTCCTGCTCAGTGCTTCACCGCAATCCTTACTGCACAGCCATCCTGCACAGCCCTCCTGCTCAGCACTTCACCACAATCCTTACTGCACAGCCCTCCTGCTCAGAGCTTCACCATACTCCTTACTGCACAGCCCTCCTGCTCAGTGCTTCACCACGATCCTTACAGCACAGCCCTCCTGCTCAGTGCTTCACCACAATCCTTACTGCACAGCCCTCCTGCTCAGTGCTTCACCACAATCCTTACTGCACAGCCCCCCTGCTCAGTACTTCACCACAATCCTTACTGCACAGCCCTCCTGCTCTGAAATTCACCACAATCCTTCCTGCACAGCCCTCCTGCTCAGTGCTTCACCACAATCCTTACTGCACAGACCTCCAGCTCAGCGCTTCACCACAATTCTTACTGCACAGCCCTCCTGCACAGCCCTCCTGCTCAGCGCTTCACCACAATCCTTACTGCACAGACCTCCTGCTCAGCGCTTCACCACAATCCTTACTGCACAGCCATCCTGCACAGCCCTCCTGCTCAGAAATTCACCACAATCCTTACTGCACAGACCTCCAGCTCAGCGCTGCACCACAATTCTTACTGCACAGCCCTCCTGCACAGCCCTCCTGCTCAGCGCTTCACCATACTCCTTACTGCACAGCCCTCCTGCTCAGCGCTTCACCACAATCCTTACAGCACAGCCCTCCTGTTCAGCGCTTCACCACAATCCTTACTGCACAGCCCTCCTGCTCAGTGCTTCACCATACTCCTTACTGCACAGCCCTCCTACTCAGCGCTTCACCACAATCCCTTACTGCACAGCCCTCCTGCTCAGCGCTTCACCACACTCCTTACTGCACAGCCATCCTGCTCAGCGCTTCACCACAATCCTTACAGCACAGCCCTCCTGCTCAGCGCCTCATCACGATCCTTACTACACAGCCCTCCTGCTCAGCGCTCCACCGCAATCCTTACTGCACAGCCCTCCTGCTCAGCGCTTCACCACAATCCTTACTGCACAGCCCTCCAGCTCAGAAATTCACCACAATCCTTACCGCACAGCCCTCCTGCTCAGCGCTTCACCACAATCCTTACTGCACAGCCCTCCTGCTCAGCGCTTCACCACAATCCTTACAGCACAGCACTCCTGCTCAGCGCTTCACCACAATCCTTACTGCACAGCCCTCCTGCTCAGCGCTTCACCACAATCCTTACTGCACAGCCCTCCTGCTCAGCGCTTCACCGCAATCCTTACTGCACAGCCCTCCTGCTCAGTGCTTCACCATACTCCTTACTGCACAGCCCTCCTACTCAGCGCTTCACCACAATCCTTACTGCACAGTGCTTCACCATACTCCTTACTGCACAGCCCTCCTGCTCAACGCTTCACCACGATCCTTACTGCACAGCCCTCCTGCTCTGCGCTTCACCGCAATCCTTACTGCACAGCCCTCCTGCTCAGTGCATCACCGCAATCCTTACTGCACAGCCCTCCTGCTCAGTGCTTCACCACAATCCTTACTGCACAGCCCTCCTGCTCAGCGCTTCACCATACTCCTTACTGCACAGCCCTCCTGCTCAGCGCTTCACGACAATCCTTACTGCACAGCCCTCCTGCTCAGCGCTTCACGACAATCCTTACTGCACAGCCCTCCTGCTCAGCGCTTCACCATACTCCTTACTGCACAGCCCTCCTGCTCAGCGCTTCACGACAATCCTTACTGCACAGCCCTCCTGCTCAGCACTTCACGACAATCCTAACTGCACAGCCCTCCTGCTCAGCGCTTCACCATACTCCTTACTGCACAGCCCTCCTGCTCAGCGCTTCACGACAATCCTTACTGCACAGCCCTCCTGCTCAGCGCTTCACCACAATCCTTACTGCACAGCCCTCCTGCTCAGCGCTTCACCGCAATTCTTACTGCACAGCCCTCCTGCTCTGCGCTTCACGGCAATCCTTACTGCACAGCCCTCCTGCTCAGCGCTTCACCATGATCCTTACTGCACAGCCTTCCTGCTCAGCGCTCCACCGCAATCCTTACTGCACAGCCCTCCTGCTCAGTGCTTCACCGCAATCCTTACTGCACAGCCATCCTGCACAGCCCTCCTGCTCAGCACTTCACCACAATCCTTACTGCACAGCCCTCCTGCTCAGAGCTTCACCATACTCCTTACTGCACAGCCCTCCTGCTCAGCGCTTCACCACGATCCTTACTGCACAGCCCTCCTGCTCAGTGCTTCACCACGATCCTTACAGCACAGCCCTCCTGCTCAGTGCTTCACCACAATCCTTACTGCATAGCCCTCCTGCTCAGTGCTTCACCACAATCCTTACTGCACAGCCCCCCTGCTCAGTACTTCACCACAATCCTTACTGCACAGACCTCCAGCTCAGCGCTTCACCACAATTCTTACTGCACAGCCCTCCTGCTCAGCGCTTCACCACATTCCTTACTGCACAGACCTCCTGCTCAGCGCTTCACCACAATCCTTACTGCACAGCCATCCTGCACAGCCCTCCTGCTCAGAAATTCACCACAATCCTTACTGCACAGCCCTCCTGCTCAGCGCTTCACCACAATCCTTACAGCACAGCCCTCCTGTTCAGCGCTTCACCACAATCCTTACTGCACAGCCCTCCTGCTCAGTGCTTCACCATACTTCTTACTGCACAGTCCTCCTACTCAGCGCTTCACCACAATCCTTACTGCACAGTGCTTCGCCATACTCCTTACTGCACAGCCCTCCTGCTCAGCGCTTCACCACAATTCTTACTGCACAGCCCTCCTGCTCAGTGCTTCACCATAATAGTTACTGCACAGCCCTCCTGCACAGCACTTCACCACAATCCTTACTGCACAGCCCTCCTGCTAAGTGCTTCACCACAATCCTTACTGCACAGCCCTCCTGCTCAGCGCTTCACCACAATCCTTACTGCACAGCCCTCCTGCACAGCACTTCACCACAATCCTTACTGCACAGCCCTCCTGCTAAGTGCTTCACCACAATCCTTACTGCACAGCCCTCCTGCTCAGCGCTCCACCACAATCCTTACTGCACAGCCCTCCTGCTCAGCGCTTCTCCACACTCCTTACTGCACAGCCATACTGCTCAGCGGTTCACCACAATCCTTACTGCACAGCCCTCCTGCTCAGCGCCTCATCACGATCCTTACTACACAGCCCTCCTGCTCAGCGCTCCACCGCAATCCTTACTGCACAGCCCTCCTGCTCAGCGCTTCACCACAATCCTTACTGCACAGCCCTCCAGCTCAGAAATTCACCACAATCCTTACCGCACAGCCCTCCTGCTCAGCGCTTCACCACAATCCTTACTGCACAGCCCTCCTGCTCAGCGCTTCACCACAATCCTTACAGCAAAGCACTCCTGCTCAGCGCTTCACCACAATCCTTACTGCACAGCCCTCCTGCTCAGCGCTTCACCACAATCCTTACTGCACAGCCCTCCTGCTCAGCGCTTCACCGCAATCCTTACTGCACAGTCCTCCTGCTCAGTGCTTCACCATACTCCTTACTGCACAGCCGTCCTACTCAGCGCTTCACCACAATCCTTACTGCACAGTGCTTCACCATACTCCTTACTGCACAGCCCTCCTGCTCAACGCTTCACCACGATTCTTACTGCACAGCCCTCCTGCTCTGCGCTTCACCGCAATCCTTACTGCACAGCCCTCCTGCTCAGTGCATCACCGCAATCCTTACTGCACAGCCCTCCTGCTCAGTGCTTCACCACAATCCTTACTGCACAGCCCTCCTGCTCAGCGCTTCACCATACTCCTTACTGCACAGCCCTCCTGCTCAGCGCTTCACGACAATCCTTACTGCACAGCCCTCCTGCTCAGCGCTTCACGACAATCCTTACTGCACAGCCCTCCTGCTCAGCGCTTCACCATACTCCTTACTGCACAGCCCTCCTGCTCAGCGCTTCACGACAATCCTTACTGCACAGCCCTCCTGCTCAGCACTTCACGACAATCCTAACTGCACAGCCCTCCTGCTCAGCGCTTCACCATACTCCTTACTGCACAGCCCTCCTGCTCAGCGCTTCACGACAATCCTTACTGCACAGCCCTCCTGCTCAGCGCTTCACCACAATCCTTACTGCACTGCCCTCCTGCTCAGCGCTTCACCGCAATTCTTACTGCACAGCCCTCCTGCTCAGCGCTTCACCACAATCCTTACAGCACAGCACTCCTGCTCAGCGCTTCACCACAATCCTTACTGCACAGCCCTCCTGCTCAGCGCTTCACCACAATCCTTACTGCACAGCCCTCCTGCTCAGCGCTTCACCGCAATCCTTACTGCACAGCCCTCCTGCTCAGTGCTTCACCATACTCCTTACTGCACAGCCCTCCTACTCAGCGCTTCACCACAATCCTTACTGCACAGTGCTTCACCATACTCCTTACTGCACAGCCTCCTGCTGAGCACGTCACCGCAATCCTTACTGCACAGCCCTCCTGCTCAGCGCTTCACCATGATCCTTACTACACAGCCCTCCTGCTCAGCGCTCCACCACAATCCTTACTGCACAGCCTTCCTGCTCAGCGCTTCACCACATTCCTTACTGCACAGCCCTCCTGCTCAGCGTTTCACCACAATCCTTACTGCACAGCCCTCCTGCTCAGTGCTTCACCACTATAGTAACTGCACAGCCCTCCTGCTCAGCGCTTCACCATACTCCTTACTTCACAGCCCTCCTGCTCAGCGCTTCACCACAATCCTTACTGCACAGCCTTCCTGCTCAGCGCTTCACCATACTCCTTACTGCACAGCCCTCCTGTTCAGCGCTTCACCACAATCCTTACTGCACAGCGCTCCTGCTCAGCGCTCCACCGCAATCCTTACTGCACAGCCCTCCTGCTCAGCGCTCCACCGCAATCCTTACTGCACAGCCCTCCTGCTCAGTGCTTCACCGCAAACCTTACTGCACAGCCCTCCTGCTCAGCACTTCACCACAATCCTTACTGCACAGCCCTCCTGCTCAGAGCTTCACCATACTCCTTACTGCACAGCCCTCCTGCTCAGCGCTTCACCACGATCCTTACTGCACAGCGCTCCTGCTCAGTGCCTCACCACGATCCTTACTGCACAGCACTCCTGCTCAGTGCTTCACCACGATCCTTACAGCACAGCCCTCCTGCTCAGTGCTTCACCACAATCCTTACTGCACAGCCCTCCTGCTCAGTGCTTCACCACAATCCTTACTGCACAGCCCCCCTGCTCAGTACTTCACCACAATCCTTACTGCACAGCCCTCCTGCTCAGCGCTTCACCACAATCCTTACAGCACAGCCCTCCTGCTCAGCGCTTCACCACAATCCTTACTGCACAGCCCTCCTGCTCAGCGCTTCACCACAATCCTTACTGCACAGCCCTCCTGCTCAGCGCTTCACCGCAATCCTTACTGCACAGCCCTCCTGCTCAGTGCTTCACCATACTCCTTACTGCACAGCCCTCCTACTCAGCGCTTCACCACAATCCTTACTGCACAGTGCTTCACCATACTCCTTACTGCACAGCCCTCCTGCTCAATGCTTCACCACGATCCTTACTGCACAGCCCTCCTGCTCTGCGCTTCACCGCAATCCTTACTGCACAGCCCTCCTGCTCAGTGCATCACCGCAATCCTTACTGCACAGCCCTCCTGCTCAGTGCTTCACCACACTCCTTACTGTACAGCCCTCCTGCTCAGCGCTTCACCACAATCCTTACTGCACAGCCCTCCTGCTCAGCGCTTCACCAAACTCCTTACTGCACAGCCCTCCTACTCAGCGCTTCACCACAATCCTTACTGCACAGTGCTTCACCATACTCCTTACTGCACAGCCCTCCTGCTCAGCGCTTCACCACACTCCTTATTGCACAGCCCTCCTGCTCTGCCCTACACCACAATCCTTACTGCACAGCCCTCCTGCTCAGTGCTTCACCGCAATCCTTACTGCACAGCCCTCCTGCTCATAGCTTCACCACAATCCTTACTGCACAGCCTCCTGCTCAGCGCTTCACCATACTCCTTACTGCACAGCCCTCCTGCTCAGCGCTTCACCACAATCCTTACTGCACAGTCCTCCTGCTCAGCGCTCCACCGCAATCCTTACTGCACAGCCCTCCTGCTCAGCGCTTCACCGCAATCCATACTGCACAGCCTCCTGCTCAGCGCTTCACCACAATCCTTACTGCACAGCCCTCCTGCTCAGCGTTTCACCACAATCCTTACTGCACAGACCTCCTGCTCAGCGCTTCACCACAATAGTAACTGCACAGCCCTCCTGCTCAGCGCTTCACCACAATCCTTACTGTACAGCCCTCCTGCTCAGCTCTTCACCATACTCCTTACTGCACAGCCCTCCTGCTCAGCTCTTCACAATACTCCTTACTGCACAGCCCTCCTGCTCGGCGCTTCACCACAATCCTTACTGCACAGCCCTCCTACTCAGAGCTTCACCACAATCCTTACTGCACAGTCCTCCTGCTCAGCGCTTCACCACAATTCTTACTGCACAGCCCTCCTGCTCAGCGCTTCACCACAATCCTTACTGCACAGCCTTCCTGCTCAGCGCTTCACAGCAATCCTTACTGCACAGCCCTCCTGCTCAGCGCCTCACCACGATCCTTACTGCACAGCCCTCCTGCTCAGCGCATCACCACAATCCTTACTACACAGCCCTCCTGCTCAGCACTTCACCACAGTCCTTACTGCACAGCCCTCCTGCTCAGCGCTTCACCACAATAGTTACTGCACAGCTCTCCTGCTCAGCGCTTCACCACAATCCTTACTGCACAGCCCTCCTGCTCAGCGCTTCACCACAATCCTTACTGCACAGCCCTCCTGCTCAGCGCTTCACCGCAATCCTTACTGCACAGTGCTTCACCATACTCCTTACTGCACAGCCCTCCAGCTCAGCGCTTCACCACACTCCATACTGCACAGCCCTCCTGCTCAACGCTTCACCACGATCCTTACTGCACAGCCCTCCTGCTCTGCGCTTCACCACAATCCTTACTGCACCGCAATCCTTACTGCACAGCCCTCCTGCTCAGCACTTCACCGCAATCCTTACTGCACAGCCCTCCTGCTCAGCTCTTCACCATACTCCTTACTGCACAGCCCTCCTGCTCAGCGCTTCACCACAATCATTACTGCACAGCCCTCCTGCTGAGCGCTTCACCGCAATCCTTACTGCACAGCCCTCCTGCTCAGCGCTTCACCACAATCCTTACTGCACAGCCCTCCTGCTCAGCGCTTCACCACACTCCTTACTGCACAGCCCTCCTGCTCAGCGCTTCACCACAATCCTTACTGCACAGCCCTCCTGCTCAGCGCTTCACCATACTCCTTACTGCACAGCCCTCCTACTCAGCGCTTCACCACAATCCTTACTGCACAGTGCTTCACCATTCTCCTTACTGCACAGCCCTCCTGCTCAGCGCTTCACCACAATCCTTACTGCACAGCCCTCCTGCTGAGCGCTTCACTGCAATCCTTACTGCACAGCCCTCCTGCTCAGCGCTTCACCACAATCCTTACTGCACAGCCCTCCTGCTCAGCGCTTCACCACAATCCTAACTGCACAGCCCTCCTGCTCAGCGCTTCACCACACTCCTTACTGCACAGCCCTCCTGCTCAGCGCTTCACCACAATCCTTACTGCACAACCCTCCTGCTCAGTGCTTCACCATACTCCTTACTGCACAGCCCTCCTGCTCAGCGCTTCACCACAATCCTTACTGCACAGCCTTCCTGCTCAGCGCTTCACCACAATCCTTACTGCACAGCCCTCCTACTCAGTGCTTCACCACAATCCTTACTGCACAGTGCTTCACCATTCTCCTTACTGCACAGCCCTCCTGCTCAGCGCTTCACCACACTCCTTATTGCACAGCCCTCCTGCTCTGCCCTTCACCGCAATCAATACTGCACAGCCCTCCTGCTCAGCACTTCACCACAATCCTTACTGCACAGCCCTCCTGCTCAGTGCTTCACCGCAATCCTTACTGCACAGCCCTCCTGCTCATAGCTTCACCACAATCCTTACTGCACAGCCTCCTGCTCAGCGCTTCACCATACTCCTTACTGCACAGCTCTCCTGCTCAGCGCTTCACCACAATCCTTACTGCACAGCCCTCCTGCTCAGCGCTCCACCGCAATCCCTACTGCACAGCGCTTCACCGCAATCCTTACTGCACAGCCTCCTGCTAAGCGCTTCACCACAATCCTTACTGCACAGCCCTCCTGCTCAGCGTTTCACCACAATCCTTACTGCACAGCCCTCCTGCTCAGCGCTTCACCGCAATCCTTACTGCACAGCCCTCCTGCTCAGCGCTTCACCACAATAGTAACTGCACAGCCCTCCTGCTCAGCTCTTCACCACAATCCTTACTGTACAGCCCTCCAGCTCAGCTCTTCACCATACTCCTTACTGCACAGCCCTCCTGCTCAGCTCTTCACCATACTCCTTACTGCACAGCCCTCCTGCTCAGTGCTTCACCACAATCCTTACTGCACAGCCCTCCTGCTCAGCTCTTCACCATACTCCTTACTGCACAGCCCTCCTGCTCAGCGCTTCCCCACACTCCTTACTGCACAGCCCTCCTGCTCAGTGCTTCACCACAATCCTTACTGCACAGCCCTCCTGCTCAGCGCTTCAGCACAATCCTTAGAGCACGGCCCTCCTGCTCAGCGCTTCACCACGATCCTTAATGCACAGCCCTCCTGCTCAGCGCTTCACCACAATCTTTACTGCACAGCCCTCCTGCTCAGCGCTTCACCACAATCTTTACTGCACGGCCCTCCTGCTCAGCGCTTCACCACAATCTTTACTGCACGGCCCTCCTGCTCAGCGCTTCACCACAATCCGTACTGCACGGCCCTCCTGCTCAGCGCTTCACCACAATCCGTACTGCACGGCCCTCCTGCTCAGCGCTTCACCACAATAGTTACTGCACGGCCCTCCTGCTCAGCGCTTCACCACAATTCTTACTGCACGGCCCTCCTACTCAGAGCTTCACCACAATCCTTACTGCACAGTCCTCCTTCTCAGCGCTTCACCACAATTCTTACTGCACAGCCCTCCTGCTCAGCGCTTCACCACAATCCTTACTGCACAGCCCTCCTGCTCAGTGCTTCACCACAATCCTTACTGCACAGCCCTCCTGCTCAGCGCTTCACAGCAATCCTTACTGCACAGCCCTCCTGCTCAGCGCCTCACCACGATCCTTACTGCACAGCCCTCCTGCTCAGCGCTTCACCACAATCCTTAATGTACAGTCCTTCTGCTCAGCGCTTCACAATTCTTACTGCACAGCCCTCCTGCTCAGCACTTCACCACACTCCTTACTGCGCAGCCCTCCTGCTCAGCGCTTCACCACAATCCTTACTGCACAGCCCTCCTGCTCAGTGCTTCACCATACTCCTTACTGCACAGCCCTCCTGCTCAGCGCTTCACCATACTCCTTACTGCACAGCCCTCCTGCTCAGCGCTTCACCATAATAGTTACTGCACAGCCCTCCTGCTCAGCGCTTCACCATACTCCTTACTGCACAGCCCTCCTGCTCAGCGCTTCACCATAATAGTTACTGCACAGCCCTCCTGCTCAGCGCTTCACCATACTCCTTACTGCACAGCCCTCCTGCTCAGCACTTCGCCGTAATAGTTACTGCACAGCCCTCCTGCTCAGCGCTTCACCACAATTCTTACTGCACAGCCCTCCTGCTCAGCGCTTCACCGCAATCCTTACTGCACAGCCCTCCTGCTCAGCACCTCACCACAATCCTTACTGCACAGCCCTCCTGCTCAGCGCTTCACCATACTCCTTACTGCACAGCCCTCCTGCTCAGCGCTTCACCACACTCCTTACTGCACAGCCCTCCTGCTCAGCGCTTCACCACACTCCTTACTGCACAGCCCTCCTGCTCTGCGCTTCACGACAATCCTTAATGCACAGCCCTCCTGCTCAGCGCTTCACCACAATCCTTACTGCACAGCCCTCCTGCTCAGTGCTCCACCGCAATCCTTACTGCACAGCCCTCCTGCTCAGCGCTTCACCGCAATCCTTACTGCACAGCCTCCTGCTCAGCGCTTCACCATACTCCTTACTGCACAGCCCTCCTGCTCAGCGCTTCACCATACTCCTTACTGCACAGCCCTCCTGCGCAGCGCTTCACCACGATCCTTACTGCACAGCCCTCCTGCTCAGCGCTTCACCGAAATCCTTACTGCACAGCCCTCCTGCTCAGCACTTCACCATACTCCTTACTGCACAGCCCTCCTGCGCAGCGCTTCACCACGATCCTTACTGCACAGCCCTCCTGCTCAGCGCTTCACCGAAATCGTTTCTGCACAGCCTCCTGCTCAGCTCTTCACCACAATCCTTACAGCACAGCCCTCCTGCTCAGCGCTTCACCACAATCCTTACTGCACAGCCCTCCTGCTCAGCGCTTCACCGCAATCCTTACTGCACAGCCCTCCTGCTCAGCGCTTCACCATACTCCTTACTGCACAGCCCTCCTGCGCAGCGCTTCACCACGATCCTTACTGCACAGCCCTCCTGCTCAGCGCTTCACCGAAATCCTTACTGCACAGCCCTCCTGCTCAGCACTTCACCATACTCCTTACTGCACAGCCCTCCTGCGCAGCGCTTCACCACGATCCTTACTGCACAGCCCTCCTGCTCAGCGCTTCACCGAAATCGTTTCTGCACAGCCTCCTGCTCAGCTCTTCACCACAATCCTTACAGCACAGCCCTCCTGCTCAGCGCTTCACCACAATCCTTACTGCACAGCCCTCCTGCTCAGCGCTTCACCGCAATCCTTACTGCACAGCCCTCCTGCTCAGCGCTTCACCGCAATCCTTACTGCACAGCCCTCCTGCTCAGCGCTTCACCGCAATCCTTACTGCACAGCCCTCCTGCTCAGCGCTTCACCGCAATCCTTACTGCACAGCCCTCCTGCTCAGCGCTTCACCGCAATCCTTACTGCACAGCCCTCCTGCTCAGCGCTTCACCGCAATCCTTACTGCACAGCCCTCCTGCTCAGCGCTTCACCACAATCCTTACTGCACAGCCCTCCTGCTCAGCGCTTCACCGCAATCCTTACTGCACAGCCCTCCTGCTCAGCGCTTCACCGCAATCCTTACTGCACAGCCCTCCTGCTCAGCGCTTCACCGCAATCCTTACTGCACAGCCCTCCTGCTCAGCGCTTCACCGCAATCCTTACTGCACAGCCCTCCTGCTCAGCGTTTCACCGCAATCCTTACTGCACAGCCCTCCTGCTCAATGTTCCACCGCAATCCTTACTGCACAGCCCTCCTGCTCAAAGCTTCACCGCAATCCTTACTGCACAGCCCTCCTGCTCAGCGCTTCACCACAATCCTTACTGCATAGCCCTCCTGCTCAGCGCTTCACCACAATCCTTACTGCACAGCCCTCCTGCTCAGCGCTTCACCACAATCCTTACTGCACAGCCCTCCTGCTCAGCGCTTCACCACAATCCTTACTGCACAGCCCTCCTGCTCAGCGCTTCACCGAAATTCTTACTGCACAGCCCTCCTGCTCAACACTTCACCACAATCCCTACTGCACAGTCCTCCTACTCAGCACTTCACCACAATCCTTACAGCACAGCCCTCCTGCTCAGGGCTTCACCACAATCCTTACTGCACAGCCCTCCTTCAGCGCTTCACCACAATCCTTACTGCATAGCCCTCCAGCTCAGCGCTTCACCACAATCCTTACTGCACAGCCCTCCTGCTCAGCGCTTCACCACAATCCTTACTGCACAGCCCTCCTGCTCAGCGCTTCACCACAATCCTTACTGCACAGCCCTCCTGCTCAGTGCTTTACCACAATCCTTACTGCACAGCCCTCCTGCTCAGCGCTTCACCGAAATCCTTACTGCACAGCCCTTCTGCTCAGCACTTCACCACAATCCTTACTGCACAGCCCCCGAGCTCAGCGCTTCACCATACTCACTGCACAGCCCTCCTGCTCAGCGCTTCACCACAATCCTTACTGCACAGCCCTCCTGCTCAGCTCTTCACCACACTCCTTACTGCACAGCCCTCCTGCTCAGCGCTTCACCATACTCACTGCACAGCCCTCCTGCTCAGCGCTTCACCACAATCCTTACTGCACAGCCCTCCTGCTCAGCTCTTCACCACACTCCTTACTGCACAGCCCTCCTGCTCAGCGCTTCACCACAATCCTTACTGCGCAGCCCTCCTGCTCAGCGCTTCACCGCAGCCCTCCTCCTCAGCGCTTCACCACAATCCTTACTGCGCAGCCCTCCTGCTCAGTGCTTCACCACAATCCTTACTGCACAGCCCTTCTGCTCAGAGCTTCACCACAATCCTTACTGCGCAGCCCTCCTGCTCAGTGCTTCACCACAATCCTTACTGCACAGCCCTCCTGCTCAGCGCTTCACCACAATCCTTACTGCACAGCCCTCCTGCTCAGCGCTTCACCGAAATTCTTACTGCACAGCCCTCCTGCTCAACACTTCACCACAATCCCTACTGCACAGTCCTCCTACTCAGCACTTCACCACAATCCTTACAGCACAGCCCTCCTGCTCAGGGCTTCACCACAATCCTTACTGCACAGCCTCCTTCAGCGCTTCACCACAATCCTTACTGCATAGCCCTCCAGCTCAGCGCTTCACCACAATCCTTACTGCACAGCCCTCCTGCTCAGCGCTTCACCACAATCCTTACTGCACAGCCCTCCTGCTCAGCGCTTCACCACAATCCTTACTGCACAGCCCTCCTGCTCAGTGCTTTACCACAATCCTTACTGCACAGCCCTCCTGCTCAGCGCTTCACCGAAATCCTTACTGCACAGCCCTTCTGCTCAGCACTTCACCACAATCCTTACTGCACAGCCCCCCTGCTCAGCGCTTCACCATACTCACTGCACAGCCCTCCTGCTCAGCGCTTCACCACAATCCTTACTGCACAGCCCTCCTGCTCAGCTCTTCACCACACTCCTTACTGCACAGCCCTCCTGCTCAGCGCTTCACCACAATCCTTACTGCGCAGCCCTCCTGCTCAGCGCTTCACCGCAGCCCTCCTCCTCAGCGCTTCACCACAATCCTTACTGCGCAGCCCTCCTGCTCAGTGCTTCACCACAATCCTTACTGCACAGCCCTTCTGCTCAGAGCTTCACCACAATCCTTACTGCACAGCCCTCCTGCTCAGCGCCTCACCACGATCCTTACTGCACAGCCCTCCTGCTCAGCGCTTCACCACGATCCTTACTGCGCAGCCCTCCTGCTCAGCGCTTCACCGCAATCCTTACTGTGCAGCCCTCCTGCTCAGCGCTTCACCGCAATCCTTACTGCGCAGCCCTCCTGCTCAGCGCCTCACCGCAATCCTTACTGCGCAGCCCTCCTGCTCAGCGCTTCACCGCAGACCTCCTGCTCAGTGCTTCACCACTATCCTTACTGCACAGCCCTCCTGCTCAGAGCTTCACTACAATCCTTACTGCACAGTCCTCCTGCTCAGCGCCTCACCACGATCCTTACTGCACAGCCCTCCTGCTCAGCGCTTCACCACACTCCTTACTGCACAGCCCTCCTGCGCAGCGCTTCACCACGATCCTTACTACACAGCCCTCCTGCTCAGCACTTCACCACAATCCGTACTGCACAGCCCTCCTGCTCAGCGCTTCTCCACGATCCTTACTGCACAGCCCTCCTGCACAGCGCTTCACCACGATCCTTACTACACAGCCCTCCTGCTCAGCGCTTCACCACAATCCGTACTGCACAGCCCTCCTGCTCAGCGCTTCTCCACGATCCTTACTGCACAGCCCTCCTGCTCTGCGCTTCACCACAATCCTTACTTACTGCACAGCCCTCCTGCTCAGCGCTTCACCGCAATCCTTACTGCACAGCCCTCCTGCTCAGCGCTTCACCACAATCCTTACTGCACAGCCCTCCTGCTCAGTTTTACTATGACCCTTACTGCATAGCCCTCCTACTCCTACTATTTCACCAGGACCCTTACTCTACATCCACCCTGACCAAGATCCTTACTCCTCTTCTAACCTACATAGTTTCAACACGAGCCTTAGTCCATATTCCTCCTGCTCAGTTTCACCATGGCCCTTACTCTTCATCCCTCTTAGTGTTTCACCATGACCCTTACTCCTATCTTTCCTACTCAGTATTTCACCAAGATCGTTACTTCTAACCTACATAGTTTCACCACGAGCCTTACGCCTCATCTCTGCTGCTCAGTATTTCACCACGACACTTCCCTTACTCCACATCCCTCCTGTTTTACCACGACCCTTACTCCTCATCCCTCTTGCTCAGTGTTTCACCACAGCAGAAGGGCAAAAAAAAAAAAATACTTACTCGGTGTTTCACCACAACCTTTACTCCGCATCCCTCCTGCTCAAAGTTTCACCATGACCCTTACTCCTCATCCCTCCTGCTCAGTGTTTCACCACAACCCTTATTCCTCATCCCTCCTGCTCAGAGGTTCATCAAGACTCTTAATCCACAGTCCTCTTGCTCAGTGTTTCACCATGACCGTTACTTCTCATCTCTCCTGCTCAGTGTTTCACCATGACCCTTACTCCTCATCCCTCCTGCTCAGAGGTTCATCAAGACTCTTAATCCACAGTCCTCTTGCTCAGTGTTTCACCATGACCGTTACTTCTCATCTCTCCTGCTCAGTGTTTCACCATGACCCTTACTCCTCATCCCTCCTGCTCAGAGGTTCATCAAGACTCTTGCTCAGTGTTTCACCACGATCCTTACTCCTCATCCCTCCTGCTCAGTGTTTCACCACAACATTTACTCCTCATCCCTCCTGCTGTTTCACCATGACCCTTACTCCACATCCCTCCTGTTTCACCACGACCCTTACTCCTCATCCCTCTTGCTCAGTGTTTCACCACAACCCTTACTCCTCATCCCACTTACTCAGTGTTTCACCACAACCTTTACTCCGCATCCCTCCTGCTCAAAGTTTCACCATGACCCTTACTCCTCATCCCTCCTGCCCAGTGTTTCACCACAACCCTTACTCCACATCCCTCCTGCTCAGAGTTTCATCTAGACTCTTAATCCACAGTCCTCTTGCTCAGTGTTTCACCATGACCGTTACTTCTCATCTCTCCTGCTCAGTGTTTCACCATGACCCTTACTCCTCATCCCTCCTGCCCAGTGTTTCACCACAACCCTTACTCCACATCCCTCCTGCTCAGAGTTTCATCTAGACTCTTAATCCACAGTCCTCTTGCTCAGTGTTTCACCATAACCCTTACTCCTCATCCCTCCTGCTCAGTGTTTCACCATAACACTTACTCCGCAGCCCTCCTGCTCAAAGGTACATCAACTCTTAATCCACTGCCCTCTTGCTCAGTGTTTCACCATGACCAACCCTCCTGCTCAGAGCTTTACTATGACTCTTACTGCACAGCTCTCCTGCTCAGTGTTTCACCATGACTCTTATTCCAAAGCCCTCCTGTTCATAGTTTTACCACAACCCTTACTGCATAGCCCTCATGCTCAGAGTGCCACCTCCACCATCCTTACAGTACTCCACAGCCCTCCTGCTCAGTGTTTCACCACCACTTTTACTCCTCATCCCTCCTGCTCAGTTATCCACGCCATTTTTACAATACATCCTTCCTGCTCAATGTTACACCGTCATCTTTACTTCACATCCAGTTTGTCTAAATTGCTATCTTATAGGACTTGCACTTTAGTATATTTTAGCTACTTTGAAAAGTAAAATTCTGGCATCGTGGGATCACCATTATTACACACTTTCCAGAAACTATTATACTGAATAACCGCTCTGATCAACCATCTAACACTGAAGGACACCTTTGCTGATCATCTCACCCTGTAGCATCTCTCAGTCTTTATTATTGCAAAAACAGATATTACTCCTCTGCAGCGAGTTCTGGAAAATCAGCTTAGTATGCAATGAAACACAAGGACATTTGTTTGTAGGATGGTTAAGTGTGGACTGCTCACATAGAGCTCTTTACACAAGTAGCAGAGACTGCACAGTTAGTCACTCAGATTGCCAAGAGACCTATGACACAATGCGGTTAGGAAGCCGGCGAGGTTCCTCCTTCAGCGCAATCTGTTTCCTTATTGCCGAACCCAGCGACTCTGCTAGGGAGTGCCACAGTCCTATCTGTGGGAGCTCCTCAAGGCTGGATTTAGCCGTTGCCTCCTCCTCTCGGACGCACCCTGGCAGAAGACAACTGTGGCCCTGTGACATTCCGAGCTTGTCCCTCAGAACACAAGCTCCCCTGCTGCCCTAGTCTGACACATCACTGGTGCCGCCGCCATCAGTTGAGAGGGTGGCGCTGTGTGTGTAGGGCTTCCTCCAGGAAGTTGGTCATCTTCTGACAGTCATCCTGGTGAAATAAAAGATGGAACAGAACACTATTAAAGCCAGTCATATAACTTAGTGAAATAGAGAGAGTCACAGGCCCCAAAACAGTAACACAGCCCCCAGCTACATTTATTCACAGGGACACGAGACCCAGGATGTGTGACACCATCTGAGGTTTTACACTGAAGTAACAGAACCTGAAGGGGAAGCCCACACCAATGGTCAGGGTAGATTCTGGTCCCCGGCAGGGACAGAAGGAGTCAGAAAGGGAATTTGGGGGAATAAGCACCTCACTGATGAAGCCGTAATGCACCAGCTCGGAGGCGAGCGTCTCGGAACTTTCACCTGAGGGAAGAGTAAACAGATTGTTCAATTTCCGGCACAGTCTACAAGGGAATGACTTATCCTAAGAACAATTTCAGCAGTTCTCTAACTTGTAGCAGCATCAGCTATAGGAGAGTGGGAATGTGCGTCTCTCTGAGCGAGTGGTACAGTAGCAGCATCGGCGATAGGAGAGTGGGAATGTGCGTCTCCCTGAGCGAGTGGTATAGTAGCAGCATCGGCTATAGGAGAGCGGGAATGTGCGTCTCCATGAGCGAGTGGTACAGTAGCAGCATCGGCTATAGGAGAGTGGGAATGTGCGTATCCCTCAGCGAGTGGTACAGTAGCAGAGTCGGCTATAGGAGAGTGGGAATGTGCGTCTCCCTGAGCGAGTGGTACAGTAGCAGCATCGGCTATAGGAGAGTGGGAATGTGCGTCTCCCTGAGCGAGTAGTACAGTAGCAGCATCGGCTATAGGAGAGCGGGAATGTGCGTCTCCATGAGCGAGTGGTACAGTAGCAGCATCGGCTATAGGAGAGTGGGAATGTGCGTATCCCTCAGCGAGTGGTACAGTAGCAGCATCGGCTATAGGAGAGTGGGAATGTGCGTCTCCATGAGCGAGTGGTACAGTAGCAGCATCGGCTATAGGAGAGCGGGAATGTGCGTCTCCCTGAGCGAATGGTACAGTAGCAGCATCGGCTATAGGAGAGCGGGAATGTGCGTCTCCCTGAGCGAGTGGTACAGTAGCAGCATCGGCTATAGGAGAGTGGGAATGTGCGTCTCCCTGAGCGAGTGGTACAGTAGCAGCATCGGCTATAGGAGAGTGGGAATGAAGCGTCTCCCTGAGCGAGTGGTACAGTAGCAGCATCGGCTATAGGAGAGTGGGAATGTGCGTCTCCCTGAGCGAGTGGTACAGTAGCAGCATCGGCTATAGGAGAGTGGGAATGTGCGTCTCCCTGAGCGAGTGGTACAGTAGCAGCATCGGCTATAGGAGAGTGGGAATGTGCGTCTCCCTGAGCGAGTGGTACAGTAGCAGCATCGGCTATAGGAGAGTGGGAATGAAGCGTCTCCCTGAGCGAGTGGTACAGTAGCAGCATCGGCTATAGGAGAGTGGGAATGTGCGTCTCCCTGAGCGAGTGGTACAGTAGCAGCATCGGCTATAGGAGAGTGGGAATGTGCGTCTCCCCGAGCGAGTGGTACAGTAGCAGCATCGGCTATAGGAGAGTGGGAATGTGCGTCTCCCTGAGCGAGTGGTACAGTAGCAGCATCGGCTATAGGAGAGTGGGAATGTGCGTCTCCCTGAGCGAGTGGTACAGTAGCAGCATCGGCTATAGGAGAGTGGAAATGTGCGTCTCCCTGAGCGAGTGGTACAGTAGCAGCATCGGCTATAGGAGAGTGGGAATGTGCGTCTCCCTGAGCGAGTGGTACAGTAGCAGCATCGGCTATAGGAGAGCGGGAATGTGCGTCTCCCTGAGCGAGTGGTACAGTAGCAGCATCGGCTATAGGAGAGTGGGAATGTGCGTCTCCCTGAGTGAGTGGTACAGTAGCAGCATCGGCTATAGGAGAGCGGGAATGTGCGTCTCCCTGAGCGAGTGGTACAGTAGCAGCATCGGCTATAGGAGAGTGGGAATGTGCGTCTCCCTGAGCGAGTGGTACAGTAGCAGCATCGGCGATAGGAGAGTGGGAATGTGCGTCTCCCTGAGCGAGTGGTACAGTAGCAGCATCGGCTATAGGAGAGTGGGAATGTGCGTCTCCCTGAGCGAGTGGTACAGTAGCAGCATCGGCTATAGGAGAGTGGGATTGTGCGTCTCCCTGAGCGAGTGGTACAGTAGCAGCATCGGCTATAGGAGAGTGGGAATGTGCGTCTCCCTGAGCGAGTGGTACAGTAGCAGCATCGGCTATAGGAGAGTGGGAATGTGCGTCTCCAAGAGCGAGTGGTACAGTAGCAGCATCGGCTATAGGAGAGTGGGAATGTGCGTCTCCCTGAGCGAGTGGTACAGTAGCAGCATCGGCTATAGGAGAGTGGGAATGAAGCGTCTCCCTGAGCGAGTGGTACAGTAGCAGCATCGGCTATAGGAGAGTGGGAATGTGCGTCTCCCTGAGCGAGTGGTACAGTAGCAGCATCGGCTATAGGAGAGTGGGAATGTGCGTCTCCCTGAGCGAGTGGTACAGTAGCAGCATCGGCTATAGGAGAGTGGGAATGTGCGTCTCCCTGAGCGAGTGGTACAGTAGCAGCATCGGCTATAGGAGAGTGGGAATGAAGCGTCTCCCTGAGCGAGTGGTACAGTAGCAGCATCGGCTATAGGAGAGTGGGAATGTGCGTCTCCCTGAGCGAGTGGTACAGTAGCAGCATCGGCTATAGGAGAGTGGGAATGTGCGTCTCCCTGAGCGAGTGGTACAGTAGCAGCATCGGCTATAGGAGAGTGGAAATGTGCGTCTCCCTGAGCGAGTGGTACAGTAGCAGCATCGGCTATAGGAGAGTGGGAATGTGCGTCTCCCTGAGCGAGTGGTACAGTAGCAGCATCGGCTATAGGAGAGCGGGAATGTGCGTCTCCCTGAGCGAGTGGTACAGTAGCAGCATCGGCTATAGGAGAGTGGGAATGTGCGTCTCCCTGAGTGAGTGGTACAGTAGCAGCATCGGCTATAGGAGAGCGGGAATGTGCGTCTCCCTGAGCGAGTGGTACAGTAGCAGCATCGGCTATAGGAGAGTGGGAATGTGCGTCTCCCTGAGCGAGTGGTACAGTAGCAGCATCGGCGATAGGAGAGTGGGAATGTGCGTCTCCCTGAGCGAGTGGTACAGTAGCAGCATCGGCTATAGGAGAGTGGGAATGTGCGTCTCCCTGAGCGAGTGGTACAGTAGCAGCATCGGCTATAGGAGAGTGGGAATGTGCGTCTCCCTGAGCGAGTGGTACAGTAGCAGCATCGGCTATAGGAGAGTGGGATTGTGCGTCTCCCTGAGCGAGTGGTACAGTAGCAGCATCGGCTATAGGAGAGTGGGAATGTGCGTCTCCCTGAGCGAGTGGTACAGTAGCAGCATCGGCTATAGGAGAGTGGGAATGTGCGTCTCCAAGAGCGAGTGGTACAGTAGCAGCATCGGCTATAGGAGAGTGGGAATGTGCGTCTCCCTGAGCGAGTGGTACAGTAGCAGCATCGGCTATAGGAGAGTGGGAATGAAGCGTCTCCCTGAGCGAGTGGTACAGTAGCAGCATCGGATATAGGAGAGTGGGAATGTGCGTCTCCCTGAGCGAGTGGTACAGTAGCAGCATCGGCTATAGGAGAGTGGGAATGTGCGTCTCCCTGAGCGAGTGGTACAGTAGCAGCATCGGCTATAGGAGAGTGGGAATGTGCGTCTCCCTGAGCGAGTGGTACAGTAGCAGCATCTACAGTCCCTTCATTTACACTATTTGTAAGATGGGCCTGACTGGCTTGTTCCTATCAGTCTTCATATCCTGTTACTCTATGCATCCCCAGTTTTAAAGTGATGTTCAAACAACCAATAAAGTTACTGTAATTTCCACAGCAGCACAAAATATTTCAGGAAATGAGTTCATGTATGTTGGGGTGGGGGGCAGTGACCTGTCCTCGCATGTGTTAGTGCAGGGTTGCATGCAATTGGGGCAATATGAATGTATAAGGAGGATAGTGGAGGAAAGTGAGAAATCACAGAGTTATATAGTGGGAGGAACAGGTTCCCCAGCAGCACAGAGTATATCAGGAGATAGGTAATGTGTTAGTGAGGACAGGGCTGTATTAACATTGTGAGTGTGGTCATAGTGACCTTCAACTTCCCGACTGTACAGCATTCATAATGTGTTGGACGCAGTAATGTAGATGTAGTAGTCCCAGCATTAGGAGAAAACAGGAGATATGGTAAGAACTTACCTTTGTTATCTCTGTTTCTACAAAGTCCTTAGGGTCCACAGGGATACCTTGGGGTATAGGGCTTGGCTCCTGCCATGGGTACCACACAGTTAAAAATCTCCGTACCAGGATGCACCGGGCCCCCTCCTATACCCCGCCCCCAGGCCAAGGCACCTCAGTTTTAGTACCAAGCCATAGGCCGGGAGAGAGGAAAAAAGGAAGAAAGTCTGGAACACACAAGATTCACATTCTCACAGAAAAAGGAGACAGAAACTGGCAACCAGAACAACACCCTACAGAAGCACAGGGCATCAGGGCGGGCGCCCTGTGGACCCTAAGGACTTCGTAGAAACAGAGATAACAAAGGTAAGTTCTTACCTTATCTCCTGTTTTCTACCTCAGGGTCCTTAGGGATCCACAGGGATACCTTGGGGATATCCCAAAGCAGTATCCTTCAAGGGGCGGGACGCTCCTGTGCCGAGAGGAGAACCCGCCTCCCGAAGGAAGCATCCTGAGAAGCAAATGTGTCAAAGGCGTAATGCTTGACGAAAGTATGGACAGAGGACCACGTTGCCGCCTTACAAAGCTGAACAGCTGAGGTGCCACGTCAAGCTGCCCACGAAGGTCCCACAGCTCTTGTAGAATGAGCTTTCACAGAGGGTGGCACTGGAAGCCCCTCATGAGTGTATGCCTCAGAGATAGCCATGCAAATCCAGCGTTCCAAAGTCTGTTTATTGGCAGGCTTTTGAACCAGAAAAAGGTTGGAGTAATATCCAGTCCCCCTCAGGGATAACGGAACAGGCTCTATTACTCCCATCTGAAGCATAGAGCGCACCGTCTCTTGGATCGCTAGAGCCTTCGTTGGATCTGAAGGACGGCTTGCTACAAAGAATTGATGAGGAGGCCTTCTGCGGAAGGGGAGGGCACATCCCTGAGATACCACCTCCCTTACACAAGTGTCTGTGGTGGTTTTGTATCAACACTGGGCGTATCGCAGAAGTCGGTCCCCCAAGGGGAGGCCCAACCCGTCAGGCTGAGGGTTTGTCGTCCGGCTTGGCAGCTGGACGTCTGGTACTCCAAGCTTGTTTCTTGGTCTTAGCTGTCTTTTTGGGGCCTGAAGGTCTCGGAAAGGACTGAACCTTAGATTTTCCCGGAGGGCGATAGAGCCGAAAGGACGGATTTTTAGATTCAGACGGAGTCAGGGCTGAAGGTAGACATGCAGATTTGGCAGCTGCCAGCGTGTCCACTATCTTGTCCAAAGCTGGCCCAAACAGGACCTGCCCATTGTAGGGTAAGCATTCCAAGTCTTTCTTGGATTCAGCGTCCGCCCTCCAAGACCGTAACCACAAGGAGCGTCGAGCGGCCACAGCAGCCGCAGAAATCCTAGAAGTAAGCAGGCTCAAATCCAAAGCTGCTTCGTTAATGTACGTAGCGGAATCCCGAAGGTTACCCACTAACACAACCTGTTCACTGGTACCCTCAGAAGCAAATGATGCTTCCAATGCGTCCGCCCATCTTTCCATAGCCTGGGCCACCCAGCAGACAGCCATAGCTGGTCTAGATGCTCCTCCAGCGAGGGAGTAGATAGATTTAAGGCAAACCTCCACCTTACGGTCTGTAGCGTCCGTCAGAGAAGACATTGACAGCATAGGTAGAGTCGCGCTCTTTACTAAGAGCGTCACATGAGAATCCACCTGAGGAGGAGACTCCCATTAAGTGAAATAATCTTCTGCAAAGGGGTATGCACGGGCCAGGCGCTTGTGAGGTTGAAATCTCTTTCCCGGAGATTTCCAGGCCTCCTCCATGTGATCAACTAGCTGACCAGATAGAGGAAACACTGCTGCAGCTCCTTTAACCTCCTTAAAATAAGCATGAGTAGGCGCTGCAGGTAAGATGTCGCCAGTAATTACCATGGCCGCACGGACTGCCCGTATGAGGCCTGGAATGTATATACTAGACTTAGCCTACTATCGGCCCCGGAACCCCTAGAACTGGAGGCAGGACTACCGCCTGTTGTGCGAACCCCAATTGGGCAAACGCAGGAGGGACTGCCAGCCTATTTACAAGGACAGTCAAGGCTTGCGCAAAACAAGCCCAAGGTGGTTCCTGGGAGGTGCTGGGTACAGCAGAGGTACCAGGGACGGCCAAACATGCAGCACATAACCCATCCTGAAGTACCGTCCCCTCCCCCACACCGGTTTTACTGGACATAGTGGTATGTGACTCTCTCACAGTAATAACACTTTATACTGTGAGGCAGAGTCCCACCCTGACAGTACTGGCACCGAGAGGGCTGGTCAGGAAGAAGAAATAGGGATAGCTAAAATGGCTGACAGGAGAAAATCACACACACAGCGCTAGCATAAAGTCACATACAATGCAGAAACGCTGCACTAAGTGCACTATCACTTACACAGACTTACAGCCTGGCAGTGATAGTGCTACATACGCTGACCTTACTGGGAGGAGAGGTATGTAAGGGGCACCCCAGGCTCCGCACCCTGTCACCACAGCGTCTGTCACATAAAATGGCCGCCGGAGGATGAAGGGAGGCGGGCCTGAGGAGGATCACTGCCTCAGCCCGCCAAAACCTCAATGTAAGGCGCCGGAGAGCAGTGATGGGGAGGAGCCTCCTGTGCGCTACAGGGAAGGCATCCTCCCCTGGCAGGCCATTAACCCCCGGGATGCTGGAGCGTATTCCGCACCGCTCCAGCCCTGCATCCCTGGTGGTCTAGTGTGAGCGCAGGCATCCGCCTGGCTCCACTATACTGCCGTCCCCAGGGAGCCCCCAGTCTTAGGGACGCTGGACTGTGAGTCAGCGGGTGCCTACCGCAGACAGCCGCTGCTTACCTTATGCAGCCCCCCGTACATCCGGCCACAGTCCATGGCCCCCGGGGGTTCCACTAGCTAGAATCCCCAAGAGCCCGCCAAGTTCCCCGGATCGCTACCGGTGGTCGGCGCAGGCGGGGGTGTCGGAGCGGTAGCATGGACATCCGCTACCGCTCTTGAAGATCTACAGGGGCTGTGAACACACAACCCCCCTTGTGATGACCCAGCTCCGGCTGGGCACCTATTGAAACTGAGGTACCTTGGTCTGGGAGCGGGGTATAGGAGGGGGCCCGATGCATCCTGGGACGGAGATTTTTAACTATGTGGTGCCCATGGCAGGAGCCAAGCCCTATACCCCACGGTATCCCTGTGGATCCCTAAAGACCCTGAGGTAGAAATGACAGCTGTATCTGTAGTGTGTAGGACGCGGGTAGACTGTGTGATGTACGCTGTATCCGGGAGAAGATGGAGAGTGTTACTTACTAATCAGCTCACCTAGTGACATGGTTATTGGAGTAGTACAGTATAAGTTACACCTGAGTACGTGTTATTTCTGTATTATGGTATTCTATACTATTAGCATGAAGCAATCATTCACAATTATCACCACAGGTTTGGTACTTACTGGGCAGCAGGTCGCAGCTCAGGTGTCTGTGTAACTTGTCCTCCATTTTAAGGTATAAAGTGAGCTGAGCAACAGAAAACATTCAGTCATTGTCCTTGTAAGAGGAATTGCTGTATAGGAGAGGTGAGGATCTGGTGCCATGTAACGGGACAGGTGCCATGTAACGGGACAGGTTACGGGGACAGGTGCCACGTAACGGGACAGGTTACGGGATCAGGTGCCACGTAACGGGACAGGTTACGGGATCAGGTGCCACGTAACGGGACAGGTTACGGGATCAGGTGCCACGTAGCGGGACAGGTTACGGGATCAGGTGCCACGTAGCGGGACAGGTGCCACGTAAGGGGACAGGTTACGGGGACAGGTGCCACGTAAGGGGACAGGTTACGGGGACAGGTGCCACGTAAGGGGACAGGTTACGGGGACAGGTGCCACGTAAGGGGACAGGTTACGGGGACAGGTGCCACGTAAGGGGACAGGTTACGGGGACAGGTGCCACGTAAGGGGACAGGTTACGGGGACAGGTGCCACGTAAGGGGACAGGTGCCACGTAAGGGGACAGGCTACGGGGACAGGTGCCATGTAAGGGGACAGGTTACGGGGACAGGTGCCATGTAACGGGACAGGTTACGGGGACAGGTGCCATGTAACGGGACAGGTGTCATGTAACTGAACAGGTTACGGGGACAGGTGCCATGTAACGGGACAGGTTATGGGGTCAGGTGCCATGTAACGGGACAGGTTATGGGGTCAGGTGCCATGTAACGGGACAGGTGCCATGTAACGGGACAGGTAAGGTGCCATGTAACGGGACAGGTTACAAGGACAGGTGCCATGTAACGGGACAGGTTACAGGGACAGGTGCCATGTAACGGGACAGGTTAAGGGGACAGGTGCCATGTAACGGGACAGGTTACGGGGACAGGTGCCATGTAACGGGTTAGGTGCCATGTAACGGGACAAGTTATAGGGTCAGGTGCCATGTAACGGGACAGGTTATGGATCAGGTGCCATGTAACGGGACAGGTTACAGGGACAGGTGCCATGTAACGGGACAGGTTATGGGCCAGGTGCCATGTAACAGGACAGGTTACAGGGTCAGGTGCCATGTAACGGGACAGGTTACAGGGTCAGGTGCCATGTAACGGGACAGGTTACAGGGTCAGGTGCCATGTAACGGGACAGGTTATAGGGTCAGGTGCCATGTAACGGGACAGGTTATAGGGTCAGGTGCCATGTAACGGGACAGGTTATAGGGTCAGGTGCCATGTAACGGGACAGGTTAGGTGCCATGTAACGGGACAGGTTACAGGGACAGGTGCCATGTAACGGGACAGGTTACGGGGACAGGTGTCATGTAACGGGACAGGTTACGTGGACAGGTGCCATGTAACGGGACAGGTTACGCGGACAGGTGCCATGTAACGGGTTAGGTGCCATGTAACGGGACAGGTTACAGGGTCAGGTGCCATGTAACGGGACAGGTTACAGGGACAAGTGCCATGTAACGGGACAGGTTACAGGGACAGGTGCCATGTAACGGGACAGGTTAAGGGGCAGGTGCCATGTAACGGGACAGGTTACAGGGCAGGTGCCATGTAACGGGACAGGTTACGTGTCAGGTGCCATGTAACGGGACAGGTTACAGGGTCAGGTGCCATGTAACGGGACAGGTTACAGGGTCAGGTGCCATGTAACGGGACAGGTTACAGAGTCAGGTGCCATGTAACGGGACAGGTTATATGGTCAGGTGCCATGTAACGGGACAGGTTATATGGTCAGGTGCCATGTAACGGGATAGGTTACAGGACAGGTGCCATGCAACGGGACAGGTTAGGTGCCATGTAACGGGACAGGTTACAGGGACAGGTGCCATGTAACGGGACAGGTTACGGGGACAGGTGCCATGTAACGGGACAGGTTACGGGGACAGGTGCCATGTAACGGGACAGGTTACGGGGACAGGTGCCATGTAACGGGACAGGTTACGGGGACAGGTGCCATGTAACGGGTTAGGTGCCATGTAACGGGACAGGTTATAGGGTCAGGTGCCATGTAACGGGACAGGTTACGGGTCAGGTGCCATGTAACGGGACAGGTTACAGGGACAGGTGCCATGTAACGGGACAGGTGCCATGTAACGGGACAGGTTAAGGGACAGGTGCCATGTAACGGGACAGGTTATAGGGTCAGGTGCCATGTAACGGGACAGGTTACGGGTCAGGTGCCATGTAACGGGACAGGTTACGGGTCAGGTGCCATGTAACGGGACAGGTTACAGGGACAGGTGCCATGTAACGGGACAGATTACGGGGACAGGTGCCATGTAAGGGGACAGGCTACGGGGACAGGTGCCATGTAACGGGACAGGTCACGGGGACAGGTGCCATGTAACGGGACAGGTCACGGGGACAGGTGCACTGTAACGGGACAGGTCACGGGGACAGGTGCACTGTAACGGGACAGGTCACGGGGACAGGTGCACTGTAACGGGACAGGTCACGGGGACAGGTGCCATGTAACGGGACAGGTCACGGGGACAGGTGCCATGTAACGGGACAGGTCACGGGGACAGGTGCCATGTAACGGGACAGGTTACGGGGACAGGTGCCATGTAACGGGACAGGTTACGGGGACAGGTGCCATGTAACGGGACAGGTTACGGGGACAGGTGCCATGTAACGGGACAGGTTACGGGGACAGGTGCCATGTAACGGGACAGGTGTCATGTAACTGAACAGGTTACGGGGACAGGTGCCATGTAACGGGACAGGTTATGGGGTCAGGTGCCATGTAACGGGACAGGTTATGGGGTCAGGTGCCATGTAACGGGACAGGTTATAGGGTCAGGTGCCATGTAACGGGACAGGTTACAGGACAGGTGCCATGTAACGGGACAGGTGCCATGTAACGGGTTAGGTGCCATGTAACGGGACAGGTTATAGGGTCGGGTGCCATGTAACGGGACAGGTTACGGGTCAGGTGCCATGTAACGGGACAGGTTACAGGGACAGGTGCCATGTAACGGGACAGGTTACAGGGTCAGGTGCCATGTAACGGGACAGGTTATAGGGTCAGGTGCCATGTAACGGGACAGGTTATAGGGTCACTGTTTTTTCACTTGCATTTCTACAAATCTCTTGCACTTATATCTCATTTACATTTCCAAATTTCATTCCTCTTGTTTACTTATAAACACCATGAGAAGGTTTTCTTCTACTCCCTCCTCACTCAGTCTCTACCTGATCCTCTGTTCTGCCCCCTGCTTCCACCTTTATCCTTTCCCCCTTATCTCTTCCACCTCCTCCTCCCCTTCTCCCCCTCCTCTGTCTGCCTACTCTTCACTCCTCACTCATTACTCCACTTTCTTCCTGTTCTACCCCCCCTCTGTCCTACTACCCCACCACCAAACCCTCCTCCTACCCTCCTCTCCCTGTCACTTCACCCCACTGCCATCCACATCTCCCTCCCTGCCCACCTCTTACCCTCCTCTCCCTGTCACTTCACCCCACATCTCCCTCCCTGCCCACCTCCTACCCTCCTCTCCCTGTCACTTCACCCCACATCTCCCTCCCTGCCCACCTCCTACCCTCCTCTCCCTGTCACTTCACCCCACTGCCGTCCACATCTCCCTCCCTGCCCACCTCCTACACTCCTCTCCCTGTCACTTCACCCCACTGCCATCCACATCTCCCTCCCTGAAACCTCCTACAGGTTCCCTTTCTAGCTCAGGTGCCCGCACCATCACTAAACTCTATTCATATCGGTCCCCCAAATTAATCTTACCTCCACGTTACAGCAACCCGGATAATCTTATTCACATCTCCTACACAAATGCTATCGCTCTATCCTGTGCCCTCTGGAATGCCAGGTCAGTCTGTAATTTTTATCTCCAACTCCCTGAATCTCCTAGCCATTACTGAAACTTGGATCTCACCCTCTGACACCATTTCTCCTGCTGCTCTATCCTCTGGGGGCCTCAACTTCTCCCACACACCCCGGCCTGGGGGTCACCATGGTGGTGGTGTTGGGGTCCTTCTCTCCACCAGTTATTCCTACCAGCTAATACCCTCTGAACCATCCCTTACATTCCCCACATTTGAGGTTCATGCTATACGCCTCTTCCTACCAGTAAACCTCAGAGTAGCTGTCATCTACCGTTCCCCTGGCTCTCCCTCCAAATTCCTTGACAACTTCGCTTCCTGGTTCCCTCACTTTCTCTCCTCAGATCTTCCCTCCATTATCCTAGGTGATTTTAATATTCCTATTGACATTCCCACAGAATCCTCTGCAGCTAAACTCCTTACCCTCACCTCTTCATTTGGTCTCGCCCAATGGACCTCATCACCCTCCCATGTGAGTGGGCACTCACTTGACCTGGTCTTTACTCACCGTTGTGATATTTCTGATTACTCCAATTGCCCATTCCCCCTCTCTGACCATCATCTTCTCTCTTTTAACCTATCCCTCTCTCCTTCCCCTCTTTTAACTCCTAAGGCTACCATTACTAAGCGTAAAATTGAGGCTATTGACACTGTTGCTTTTTCCTCCCTGCTGGACTCTCTTCTCTCCCCTATCATCTCTCTCTCCTGTCCTGAACAAGCTACTTCCCTGTACAATTCCTCCCTTACTTCTGCTCTTGATTCTGTTGCTCCAGCAATAACTACTCACCCTCACAGATCCACACCACAACCCTGGCATTCCAAATGCACCAGATACCTACAAAAGTGTTCAAGAACTGCAGTGCGTCAGTGGAGAAAGTCACGCTCTAAGGCTGACTTCCTCCATTTCAAATTTATTCTCTCTTCCTACAGTGCTGCCCGGTCTCTCTCCAAACAAAAATATTTCAAGAACCTCATCTCCTCCCAGTCCTCAAACCCCCAGCATCTCTTTGCCACTTTCAACTCCCTACTCTGCCCTTCCCCTCCTCGCTCTCTGCCCTCGACTTTGCCACCTACTTTACATCTAAAATTGACTCCATACGTGAGGACATCATATCCCATCAGACCCTCAGCACTCCTCCCCCTCCTTGCCCTTACCACCCATCCCCTTCTGTCTCACCAACTCTGACATTCTTCTCCCCTGCTTCTGGAGAGGAAGTCACGGCCCTCATCCGGTCCTCCCCTCCTTCCACCTCCCCTCTTGACCCTATCCATTCCCGTCTCCTCCCCACCTGTCTCCTTCTGCCTGTTCCCATCTGGCTCACCTCCTTAATCTCTCCCTATCATCTGGCACTGTCCCTTCTGCATTCAAACATGCTCTGGTCTCCCCCATTCTTAAAAAACTTACCCTTGATCCTAACATACTTTCCAACTATCGACCCATCTCCCTTTTGCTTCCAAACTCCTTGAGCGTATTGTCTACAACCGCCTTACCACATTTCTTTCCTCCCACTCCCTCCTTGACTCATTTCAATCTGGCTTCCGATCTCTCCACTCCACTGAAACTGCCCTCACGAAAGTCAGCAACGACCTCCTTGCTGCCAAATCCAAGGGCCACTACTCTCTGCTCATTCTCCTTGACCTCTCTGCTGAATTTGACACTGTTGACCACCCTCTATTGCTGCAAATCCTTTACTCTCTCGGTTTACGTGGCACTGCCCTCTCCTGGCTTTCCTCCTATCTCTCTGATCGTTCCTTCACTGTGTCCTCTCATGACTCCACTTCCCCCCTACTTCCACTAACAGTAGGAGTTCCCCAAGGTTCTGTTCTTGGACCTCTCCTTTTCTCCCTATATACATCCTCTTTAGGTGAACTCATTAACTCCTTTGACCTCCAATATCATCTCTATGCTGATGATACTCAATTTTACCTTTCCACCCCTGAGCTCTCCCTCTCGCTCCTTACACGTATCTCCAACTGTCTCTCTGCTGTCTCTTCGTGGATGTCCCAGCGCTTTCTTAGACTTAACATGTCTAAGACTGAGCTGATCATCTTCCCATCCTCTTCCACTACATCACTTCCCACAATTTCATTATCTATTGATGGCACAACTATCTCCTCGAGACCCAAAGTGCACTGTCTTGGTGTTATCCTAGACTCCTCCCTCTCCTTTAAACCGCACATTCAGCACCTCTCGCAGTCCTGCCGTTTTCACATTAAAAATATCTCCAGGATTAGGCCCTTCCTCACCCAGGATGCCACTAAAACCCTCATCCACTCACTGATCATCTCCAGATTGGACTACTGTAACCTTCTCCTAGCTGGCCTCCCAGTCTCTCACCTCTCTCCACTACAATCGGTTCTCAATGCTGCTGCTCGGCTCATCTTTCTCTCCAGATGTTCTACATCTGCTTCCCCTCTCCTTCAAGCCCTACACTGGCTCCCCTTCCCCTTCAGATGCCAATTCAAGGTTCTTACATTCGCCTACAAAGCCCTCACCCAATCCTCTCCCGCATACATTTCTGACCTTCTCTCCCTTCACACTCCCGCCCGTCCACTTCACTCAACTAATGCATGCCGCCTCTCTTGCCAACTGATTACTTCCTCCCACTCCCGCATCCGAGATTTTGCCCGTGCTGCTCCCTACCTTTGGTACTCTCTCCAGCTTCCCATCAGACTCTCCACCTCTCTACAAATCTTCAAGCGGGCTCTCAAGACCCCCTACTTCATCATAGCCTTCCAGCTCTCATCCTAACCCACCTCATGCTCCCTCCTCCCTATCTTCCCCTTCTGTGTCACGCCTGTCTGTCTGCCCCTCCCCTTCTGTGTCACGCCTGTCTGTCTGCCCCTCCCCTTCTGTGTCACGCCTGTCTGTCTGCCCCTCCCCTTCTGTGTCACGCCTGTCTGTCTGCCCCTCCCCTTCTGTGTCACGCCTGTCTGTCTGCCCCTCCCCTTTTGTGTCACGCCTGTCTGTCTGCCCCTCCCCTTCTGTGTCACGCCTGTCTGTCTGCCCCTCCCCTTCTGTGTCACGCCTGTCTGCCCCTCCCCTTCTGTGTCACGCCTGTCTGTCTGCCCCTCCCCTTCTGTGTCACGCCTGTCTGCCCCTCCCCTTCTGTGTCACGCCTGTCTGTCTGCCCCTCCCCTTCTGTGTCACACCTGTCTGTCTGCCCCTCCCCTTAGAATGTAAGCTCTCACAAGCAGGACCCTCTTCCCTCATGTGCTTCTCTTTACATTTTCTTCTACTCCTTACTCCCCATAAGGGCACCTAACACGTGACTGATAACTCCCGGCAGCTTATTGTGAGTGTTATATACATTGCTGAAATAGTGATTCTAAGTCGTGTCCTTGTCCTGCACTATAATGTACTGTAAGTTACTTGTTTCTTGTTCACCTATTAGTTCTATGTACTATGCAAGGCGCTGCGGAACACTTGTGGCGCCATATAAATAAAGGATAATAATAATAATAATAATAGGGTCAGGTGCCATGTAACGGGACAGGTTATAGGGTCAGGTGCCATGTAACGGGACAGGTTACGGGGTTAGGTGCCATGTAACGGGACAGGTTACGGGGTTAGGTGCCATGTAACGGGACAGGTTACAGGGTCAGGTGCCATGTAACGGGACAGGTTACAGGGTCAGGTGCCATGTAACGGGACAGGTTACAGGGTCAGGTGCCATGTAACGGGACAGGTTATAGGGTCAGGTGCCATGTAAAGGGACAGGTTACAGGGTCAGGTGCCATGTAACGGGACAGGTTACAGGGTCAGGTGCCATGTAACGGGACAGGTTACAGGGTCAGGTGCCATGTAACGGGACAGGTTATAGGGTCAGGTGCCATGTAATGGGACAGGTGCCATGTAGCGGAACAGGTTATAGGGTCAGGTGCCATGTAACGGGACAGGTTATAGGGTCAGGTGCCATGTAACGAGACAGGTACCTGACCCTATAACCTGTGACAGATGACAGACAGTGGGTTAATGGTTGTATGGACTCATGGTCTTCTCCTGAAGACCTACATTTTACATATGTTACAACCATAAGGTCTACATGTTACATACGTGTAAGCGTGCCTTGTCTTCTCTGCGCTCTAGATTGCAGTGCATCTGGATTACCTGTAGTGACACGGGGGAGAGAATGAGTACAGGGATCAGTCTGTGTGTCATGCCTGCCATTAGTATCATTACATTATTTATTATTATAGTGCACACACAGACAAAAACACATAGACACACCCACACACAGAGAGACACCCATACATAGAGACACACACACATAGAGACACACCCACACATAGAGAGACACACCCACACACACAGACACACCCACACATACATAGAGAGACACACCCACACACACATACATAGAGAGACACACCCACACACACATAGAGAGACACACCCACACACACATACATAGAGACACACCCACACACACATACATAGAGAGTCACACCCACACATAGAGACACACCCCCCACACACACAGACACACCCACACACAGAGACACCCACACCGAGCGACACACCCACACACACACACATAGAGCGACACACCCACACACACATACATAGAGAGACACACCCACACACAGAGACACACCCACAGAGAGACACACCCACACACAGAGAGACACACCCACACACACATACATAGAGACACACACACACAGAGACATACACACATAGAGACACACCCCCCCACACACAGAGACACCCCCCCCCACACACATAGACACACACCCCCACACACATAGACACACCCCCCCACACACATAGACACACCCACAGAGAGACACACCCACACACAGAGAGACACACCCACACACACATACATAGAGACACACACACACACAGAGACATACACACATAGAGACACACCCCCCCACACACAGAGACACACCCCCCCACACACAGACACACCCACACAGAGCGACACACCCACACAGAGCGACACACCCACACACAGAGCGACACACCCACACACAGAGCGACACACCCACACACAGAGACACACACACATAGAGACACCCCCCACACACAGAGAGACACCCACACCTACATAGAGAGACACACCCACACACACACAGAGCGACACACCCACACACACACAGAGCAACACACCCACACACACACACCCACACACACAGACACACACACACATAGAGACACCCCCCACACACAGAGAGACACCCACACACACAGAGAGACACCCACACACACATAGACACCCACACATAGAGCGACACACCTACACACACATAGAGAGACACACATACATACAGACACACACACCCACACACACACATACACGCACACACCAATCGCCATCATCTTCCAACCACCCAATAATAATCTCATCTATTTCCACCAAATTATAATTAGCCTGATTTAGCGGTGGATGCAAACTGAACGCAGCGCCGATGTTAGCAGAGCTCAGCGATGATTTGCTACTGCACATGCGTGAAAAATACTGAAAACCCCTAAGGCGCATGCGTTCTACTGCTGCGTACAGGATCGCATTAGGAACGGTGAATCAAAACCACGGGCGTTGCTGGGCGGTGATTGGGCGTTGCTGGGCGGTGACTGGGAGGTGAACGGGCGTTGCTGGGCGGTGACTGGGCGTTGCTGGGAGGTGACTGGGCGGTGGCCTGAGGTGTATTCTATAAAAGTCCGTCTCAGGGGCGTGTTGCGGGTATGTCAGTGAATGCAGAGACGCAGCCACGGCGGCCATGTTTATATGGAATTGAGACACAGCGCCACCCATAGGCTGATACAAGGGTGCATGGTGCCTGCGATACTGCACCGATTGTGCATTGTTCAGAATCACCGGTGGGGTTGCGCCGTCTGCGTGCGCTGAATGTGGACGTCTGAGGATTTGCACACGGGGAAGACTAACATCCAAATGCTAATTTCAGTAGCTGCAACTCCACAAAAAGTCGCAGTCACGGCTGCAACCAACCCGCATCTCCGCGTCAGTACCATCGTCCTTTACCTTCCTGGTCTCCACCTCCAGGGGCTCAGGTGTGGGGGTCTTTGCAGTCTGTACGTCTTCCTGGGACTGCGAGAGGACGCGCGGCAGCACGTGAGGACGAGAGACAGCAAAGTTCATGAGAGGGTAAATTCCATTTCTAGGGAAACCGCAAGATGGATGAATTCAAAGCAGGAACTCATGAGAGACAGGGTACTGAGACAGAGAGAGAGAGAGACAGGGTACTGAGACAGAGAGAGAGAGAGACAGGGTACTGAGACAGAGAGAGAGAGAGACAGGGTACTGAGACAGAGAGAGAGACAGAGAGAGAGAGAGACAGGGTACTGAGACAGAGAGAGAGAGACAGGGTACTGAGACAGAGAGAGAGAGAGACAGGGTACTGAGACAGAGAGAGAGAGAGAGAGACAGGGTACTGAGACAGAGAGAGAGACAGGGTACTGAGACAGAGAGAGAGAGAGACAGGGTACTGACAGACAGAGAGAGAGAGACAGGGTACTGACAGACAGAGAGAGAGAGAGAGACAGGGTACTGACAGAGAGAGAGAGAGAGACAGGGTACTGACAGACAGAGACAGACAGACAGAGAGAGACAGGGTACTGACAGACAGAGAGAGAGAGACAGGGTACTGACAGACAGAGACAGACAGGACGAGAGACAGAGAGACAGGGCACTGACAGACAAAGAGAGAGACAGACAGGATGAGAGGCAGGGTACTGATAGAGAGAGAGAGAGAGAGAGAGAGAGACACAGACAGGATGAGAGACAGGGTACTGACAGACAGAGAGAGAGAGACAGACAGGATGATAGGCAGGGTACTGACAGACACAGAGAGACAGACAGGATGAGAGACAGGGTACTGACAGACAGGATGAGAGACAGACAGGATGAGAGGCAGAGTACTGACAGACAGGGAGAGAGAGACAGACAGGATGAGAGACAGGGTAGTGACAGACAAGAGAGAGAGACAGACAGGATGATAGGCAGGGTACTGACAGACAGAGAGATACAGACAGGATGAGAGACAGTGTACTGACAGACTAAGAGAGAGACAGACAGGATGAGAGGCAGAGTACTGACAGACAGGGAGAGAGAGACAGACAGGATGAGAGACAGGGTAGTGACAGACAAGAGAGAGAGAGACAGACAGGATGAGAGGCAGGGTACTGACAGTCAGAGAGAGAGAAAGGACGAGAGGCAGGGTACTGACAGACAGGGAGAGAGAGAAAGGACGAGAGGCAGGGTACTGACAGACAGGGATGGAGAGAGAGAGAGAGAGAGAGAGAGACACAGACAGGATGAGAGACAGGGTACTGACAGACAGAGAGAGAGAGAGACAGACAGGATGAGAGGCTGGGTACTGACAGACAGGGTGGGAGAGAGAGACAGAGAGAGAGAGACACAGACAGTATGAGAGGCAGGGTACTGACAGCGAGACAGGATGAGAGACAGGGTACTGACAGAGAGAGAGACAGACAGAGAGGATGAGAGACAGGGTACTGACAGAGAGAGAAAGAGACAGGATGAGAGACAGGGTACTGACAGACAGAGAGAGAGAGAGACAGACAGGATGAGAGGCTGGGTACTGACAGACAGGGTGGGAGAGAGAGACAGAGAGAGAGAGACACAGACAGTATGAGAGGCAGGGTACTGACAGCGAGACAGGATGAGAGACAGGGTACTGACAGAGAGAGAGACAGACAGAGAGGATGAGAGACAGGGTACTGACAGAGAGAGAAAGAGACAGGATGAGAGACAGGGTACTGATAGACACAGAGAGAGACAGGATGAGAGACAGAGTACTGACAGAGAGAGAGAGAGAAGATGAGAGACAGGGTACTGACAGAGAGAAAGGATGAGAGGCAGGGTACTGACAGACCGAGAGAGAGAGACAGGATGAGAGACAGGGTACTGACAGAGAGAGAGAGAGAGAGACAGGATGAGAGCCAGGGTACTGACAGAGAGAGAGACACAGGATGAGAGCCAGGGTACTGACAGAGAGAGAGAGAGAGAGAGAGAGAGAGGAGAGAGACAGGATGAGAGCCAGGGTACTGACAGACAGAGAGAGACAGGATGAGAGACAGAGAGACAGACAGGATGAGAGCCAGGCAGATAGAAGGACAGGGTGAGAGAGACAGGTCAGGATGAGAGACAGACGGGCAGAATGAGAGACAGACGGGCAGAATGAGAGACAGACGGGCAGGATGAGACAGGCAGACAGATGGGCAGGATGAGAGAGACAGACGGGCAGGATGAGAGAGACAGACAGGCAGGATGAGACAGACGGGCAAGATGAGAGACAGACAGGCGGTATGAGAGACAGACGGGCAGGATGAGAGAGACAGACAGATGGGCAAGATGAGAGACAGACAGACGGGCAAGATGAGAGACAGACAGGCGGTATGAGAGACAGGCAGACAGATGGGCAGGATGAGAGACAGACAGGCAGTATGAGAGACAGGCAGTATGACACGCTGGGGCAGGGTATCACATAGATGGTGACAGCAGACACCTGGCACAGACAGGACTTCTCACCTCACATCTTCCAGAAACTTGTCCAGCTCCATAGAAGAGGCCTGACAGTACCTGTTATAGATATAAGGGAACCAATAACATATCTGCGTCCCCCAACATAGCCCCCTACACAGCTCTCATCTCACCGGCACCGGGGGCTCTGGCTTTATACTAATAACTAATAATCAGGAAGATGTTTGGGAAATCACAGAATAACTTTTTATGTGATTATACGATCTACCAACTACCCAGAATCAGTAACAAGCCCCTAACTGCCCCCCGTTACCCATCCCAGCCTCTATCTGCCCTTCTACAGAGCTGCACTGTGTCTGCCTCCTGTTACCCATCCCAGCCTCTATCTGCCCTTCTACAGACCTGCACTGTGTCTGCCTCCCGTTACCCATCCCAGCCTCTATCTGCCCTTCTACAGACCTGCACTGTGTCTGCCTCCCGTTACCCATCCCAGCCTCTATCTGCCGTTACATGGACCTGCACCTTGTGTATGGCCTCCTGTTACCCATCCCAGCCTCTATCTGCTGTTACATGGACCTGCACCTTGTGTATGGCCTCCTGTTACCCATCCCAGCCTCTATCTGCTGTTACATGGACCTGCACCTTGTGTATGGCCTCCTGTTACCCATCCCAGCCTCTATCTGCTGTTACATGGACCTGCACCTTGTGTATGGCCTCCTGTTCCCCATCCCAGCCTCTATCTGCTGTTACATGGACCTGCACCTTGTGTATGGCCTCCTGTTACCCATCCCAGCCTCTATCTGCCGTTACATGGACCTGCACCTTGTGTATGGCCTCCTGTTACCCATCCCAGCCTCTATCTGCCGTTACATGGACCTGCACCTTGTGTATGGCCTCCTGTTACCCATCCCAGCCTCTATCTGCCGTTACATGGACCTGCACCTTGTGTATGGCCTCCTGTTACCCATCCCAGCCTCTATCTGCCGTTACATGGACCTGCACCTTGTGTAGTGCCACGGATCACACTCACCTCCACAGAACTGTGGCCTGGCCTTTCTGTGGTATAGACGACATAACAGACTGTGGATCTATGAGCTTAGTCTTTTCCTCCAGGAGACTATCGTGCATGATGTCTGAGAGGGAGGAAGAGATGTTAGAGAGTATTATATACTGTATAATGTACAGTACGCAAAGTTACAGCAGCCATATTATTACTCTGCCCCCTCCCCAATAACAACCAGCGGGTATTACACCCTTTATCACTCTGTATACGACGTCCTGCTCCTTTACCCCACTGCGTTCTCTATTGCAGAGTGCTGATGATAATTAACACTCCGAGCGATGTTTGCCCAACTGCGCATGCGTACGGATCGTTATACGCATGCGCGAACCAGTCAGTGCGGCCGAAATTCATGTGCTCGCAAAATAGCGAATGCCTGCTATTTTGAGTGACAGGAGGAGGCGTATGTGGGTGGTAACAGGGGAAGGTGATTGAAAATGGGGAGTGGAGATCAGAACGCAGGCGTGCTTAAAGGTCAAAACGGGCGTTTTATGGGTGTGCATAATTAAAACAGCAGAGTCATTGACCACGTCACTGGGTTATTTTATAGTCAGAACTGCTCGCATGATTGTGGTAGGAAAAACCAACCACAAGAATAGCGAGCAGTTCATACGCCGTCCGATGTACTCGATTAATCTAATAAATAGCGGACATGACGTAGGATGCGAGCGGCCAGGGGGCGTAGTTTCCCAAAAAATGAACGCAAGTTTTGTTCGCTCGTTCAGACCTAGAGGCGTGAACAGACCGCAAACAGCGAACGGTTCATTTGAATAGCCACCCCTATTTTCAGGACGAGCGAGCGCTAATTGCGTCCGGCTCTGAATCAGGCCCTTAGTCAGTGCATATAAATCCCAAGTCTGTTATTCAGCAATAGAAACACAAGTGTAGCCGGTGATGCCGGTCATCCCGCGAGGCCTGTGTGTAACGTGTACATCAGTCAGAGTGTCTGTTCCCCAATGTTCTGGGTACTGGGGCTTATTCTGAGCATCAGGCAAGTCGCTTGCATTGTGTACATGGAAATAACTGCGAATATCTATCCTTGGTGCAAGAGATCCGTCCAAAATAAGACAGAGCTCTCGTCCTCTGAATATCCCGCCTGCGGTGCGCCATGGCACGCCCTCACACAACGTATCCTACGCACGGAAGATTCGTAGCCACCCAGTTATACTCACTCTGAGACTGAGTTGCGTACAACTGAATCGCCTGTAGCTGCTCACGCGTACGCTCGGCTTCTGGCCCTGATTCAGAGCCGGTCGCTCTGAATCAGGGCCGGTCTTTTTTTTTTTTTTTTTTAGAATGGCCTCCTGGCCGCTCACATTACTGTGGGTGACCACCCACAGCTATAGCGAGCGGCCAGAAAGATGGTCGCGATGGTCAAGACCATCGGGCTTGCGACGAGATCCTTGTGGTAGGGTCTCGTTGCCCCAAGCCCCAGAGAGATTTCAGCTCTAACAGTGATGACAGTGGGGCCGGCCCCAAACGGAGGCGTTCACATGGGAACGCCTCCGTTTGGGCAGCCACTCTCCTGGCCCGCCCACCAAAGGGGACGTGCTGTCACTCAACATCGACAGCACGCCCCCTTTGATACGAGACCCGGAGCGACGGATTGCCGGATTGACATAAGGCAAACACATCACAGGTAGTATCTGATCCCTACCCTTCCCTCTTCCTTCCACACACATCAATCCCTAACCTCCATCTTCCAACCAACTTGCCTTCTCCTATCTGCATTACATATAAGGGAGTACCGTAGTTCCCTTCCCCTATCTGCATTACATGTGTGGGAGTACTGTAGTTCCCTTCCCCTATCTGCATTACATATGCGGGAGTACCGTAGTTCCCTTCCCCTATCTGCATTACATGTGCGGGAGTACCGTAGTTCCCTTCCACTATCTGCATTACATGTGCGGGAGTATCGTAGTTCCCTTCCCCTATCTGCATTACATGTGCGGGAGTACCGTAGTTCCCTTCCCCTATCTGCATTACATGTGCGGGAGTACCGTAGTTCCCTTCCACTATCTGCATTACATGTGCGGGAGTACCGTAGTTCCCTTCCACTATCTGCATTACATGTGCGGGAGTACCGTAGTTCCCTTCCACTATCTGCATTACATGTGCGGGAGTACCGTAGTTCCCTTCCACTATCTGCATTACATGTGCGGGAGTACCGTAGTTCCCTTCCCCTATCTGCATTACATGTGCGGGAGTACCGTAGTTCCCTTCCCCTATCTGCATTACATGTGCGGGAGTACCGTAGTTCCCTTCCCCTATCTGCATTACATATGCGGGAGTACCGTAGTTCCCTTCCCCTATCTGCATTACATGTGCGGGAGTACCGTAGTTTCCTTCCCCTATCTGCATTACATGTGCGGGAGTACCGTAGTTCCCTTCCCCTATCTGCATTACATGTGCGGGAGTACCATAGTTCCCTTCCCCTATCTGCATTACATGTGCGGGAGTACCGTAGTTCCCTTCCCCTATCTGCATTACATGTGCGGGAGTACCGTAGTTCCCTTCCCCTATCTGCATTACATGTGCGGGAGTACCGTAGTTCCCTTCCCCTATCTGCATTACATGTGCGGGAGTACCGTAGTTCCCTTCCCCTATCTGCATTACATGTGCGGGAGTACCGTAGTTCCCTTCCCCTATCTGCATTACATGTGCGGGAGTACCGTAGTTCCCTTCCCCTATCTGCATTACATATGCGGGAGTACCGTAGTTCCCTTCCCCTATCTGCATTACATGTGCGGGAGTACCGTAGTTCCCTTCCCCTATCTGCATTACATGTGCGGGAGTACCGTAGTTCCCTTCCCCTATCTGCATTACATGTGCGGGAGTACCGTAGTTCCCTTCCCCTATCTGCATTACATGTGCGGGAGTACCGTAGTTCCCTTCCCTAACTGCATTACATGTGCGGGAGTACCGTAGTTTCCTTCCCCTATCTGCATTACATGTGCGGGAGTATCGTAGTTCCCTTCCCCTATCTGCATTACATGTGCGGGAGTATCGTAGTTCCCTTCCCCTATCTGCATTACATGTGCGGGAGTACCGTAGTTCCCTTCCCCTATCTGCATTACATGGTATAATGAATGGAGTATGTATGATGAGTAATACTCACAGGGTATAATGAATGGAGTATGTATGATGAGTAATACTCACAGGGTATAATGAGGGGAGTATGTATGATGAGTAATACTCACAGGGTATAATGAATGGAGTATGTATGATGAGTAATACTCACAGGGTATAATGAATGGAGTATGTATGATGAGTAATATTCACAGGGTATAATGAGGGGAGTATGTATGATGAGTAATACTCACAGGGTATAATGAATGGAGTATGTATGATGAGTAATACTCACAGGGTATAATGAATGGAGTATGTATGATGAGTAATACTCACAGGGTATAATGAATGGAGTATGTATGATGAGTAATACTCACAGGGTATAATGAATGGAGTATGTATGATGAGTAATACTCACAGGGTATAATGAATGGAGTATGTATGATGAGTAATACTCACAGGGTATAATGAATGGAGTATGTATGATGAGTAATACTCACAGGGTATAATGAAGGGAGTATGTATGATGAGTAATACTCACAGGGTATAATGAGGGGAGTATGTATGATGAGTAATACTCACAGGGTATAATGAATGGAGTATGTATGATGAGTAATACTCACAGGGTATAATGAATGGAGTATGTAAGATGAGTAATACTCACAGGGTATAATGAGGGGAGTATGTATGATGAGTAATATAATGAGGGGAGTATGTATGATGAGTAATACTCACAGGGTATAATGAGGGGAGTATGTATGATGAGTAATACTCACAGGGTATAATGAATGGAGTATGTATGATGAGTAATACTCACAGAGTATAATGAGGGGAGTATGTATGATGAGTAATACTCACAGGGTATAATGAGGGGAGTATGTATGATGAGTAATACTCACAGGGTATAATGAATGGAGTATGTATGATGAGTAATACTCACAGGGTATAATGAATGGAGTATGTATGATGAGTAATACTCACAGGGTATAATGAATGGAGTATGTATGATGAGTAATGCACACAGGGTATAATGAATGGAGTATGTATGATGAGTAATACTCACAGGGTATAATGAGGGGAGTATGTATGATGAGTAATACTCACAGGGTGTATTGATAAAACAGTGGGCTGCTAACAGCTTCAGGGAATGGACCTCAAACAATACTCTGTGGAAGAGGAGGTTGTGCGCTGACGGCCGGAGGCGCGGTGTGGCTGAGAGGCACTGTAGGATAAATTCCTGGCAGAAAGAAAATGGAATATTTATTTGTAGCCACATCCTGCACCTGTAGCAGAGACCTGCTCCCCTCCTGCCTATAGCTCATGCCCTGCTCCCCTCCTGCCTATAAGCTCCTCTCCTGCCCTGCTCCCCTCCTGCCTATAGCTCATGCCCTGCTCCCCTCCTGCCTATAAGCTCCTCTCCTGCCCTGCTCCCCTCCTGCCTATAGCTCCTGCCCTGCTTCCCTCCTGCCTATAGCTCCTGCCCTGCTCCCCTCCTGCCTATAGCTCCTGCCCTGCTCCCCTCCTGCCTATAGCTCCTCTCCTGCCCTGCTCCCCTCCTGCCTATAGCTCCTGCCCTGCTCCCCTCCTGCCCATAGCTCCTCTCCTGCTCTGCTCCCCTCCTGCCTATAGCTCCTGCCCTGCTCCCCTCCTGCCTATAGCTCCTGCCCTGCTCCCCTCCTGCCTATAGCTCTTGCCCTGCTTCCCTCCTGCCTATAGCTCCAGCCCTGCTCCCCTCCTGCCTATAGCTCCTGCCCTGCTCCCCTCCTGCCTATAGCTCCTGCCCTGCTCCCCTCCTGCCTATAGCTCCTGCCCTGCTCCCCTCCTGCCTATAGCTCCTGCCCTGCTTCCCTCCTGCCTATAGCTCCTGGCCTGCTCCCCTCCTGCCTATAGCTCCTGCCCTGCTTCCCTCCTGCCTATAGTTCCTGCCCTGCTCCCCTCCTGCCTATAAGCTCCTGCCCTGCTCCCCTCCTGCCTATAAGCTCCTGCCCTGCTCCCCTCCTGCCTATAGCTCCTGCCCTGCTCCCCTCCTGCCTATAAGCTCCTGCCCTGCTCCCCTCCTGCCTATAAGCTCCTGCCCTGCTCCCCTCTTGCCTATAGCTCCTGCCCTGCTCCCCTCCTGCCTATAGCTCCTGCCCTGCTCCCCTCCTGGCTATAAGCTCCTGCCCTGCTCCCCTCCTGCCTATAAGCTCCTGCCCTGCTCCCCTTCTGCCTATAGCTCCTGCCCTGCTCCCCTCCTGCCTATAGCTCCTGCCCTGCTCCCCTCCTGCCTATAGCTCCTGCCCTGCTCCCCTCCTGCCTATAGCTCCTGACCTGCTCCCCACCTCACCTTCATGTTGGGATCCTCCAGAGACCCAACGGCTCGGGTAATGTTATCCGATGTGACTTTATCCCCATTGGTCTGAATCTCCAGCACAGCCATCTACACAGGAAGCACAAGGCATTAAGGGACTTGTAGTTCAATCTTCCTAACTCACAATTAGAATTTTTTTTTTCACTAGCATTAAGGGAACATTTAAAGCTTTAACACCTTTATTAATATGCACAAAAAGAAATGTGTGCAGCTGAAAGGTAGGAAGTGTAATACTTTTCCATTCTGCAGGGGGCGCTGTCCACCCCTTGTCAATAACAAGTTCATAACCGCTTGATCCAGTTATGAGGAAATGGATGGAAACAGATTATTGTTAGGTTATAGTTACTGAATGCTTTGACCTTCCAGAATCTTGCCTGGTACAAGATACCCCTTGTTGGACGGGTATGTAGTCGGGAAGCCGGCGGACGTAATCCTGACGGCCGGCTCCCCGACTGCTTTATCCCGGCGAGGGTTAAATAACAGGCGTCTAAAGGGTTAGGCACTGGGGGGAAGGTTAGGGTTAGGCACCCCTAAGGAGGGTTAGGGTTAGGGAGGGCGGTTAGGTTAGTAAATACTTACCTGGGGACGATCAGGATTTTCACCCACGTTGGGCAGCCGCTGTCGGGATTTGAACCGCCAGACTCAAGTCATACAGATTCCATTGGACGTGTATTTTGACTATAGAGTGCTGCAGGGCAGGCATTCCTGGGGTAATTGGTGTATGTGCAGTGCTTCAGGCGTTACTGGTTTTGTATTCTGTTGTATTTGTTACATCTGGGACCTCATGTAGAGTTAGGGGAAAATCCAGCAAATTTACACCTATAAGATCTGTGCAAAAGCCCTAAGTGCATTTATACTGTGTGCATAGAGGGGATTCCTGATCTCACCTGCATCAGCCCACAGAAAGCAGCGCAGCCTTATTACACCCCAAATCTAATTCTGCTCAGCCCACAGACATGGGAGGTGTTATAACTATTCTGTCCATTAATGCCTAGCGTAAGGCACTCTCTTACCCACAGGGTCCTACCTCACCTGCCCACGTGTGCGTACAGGTCCCTACCTCACCTGCCCCCGGGTGCGTACAGGGCCCTAACTCACCTGCCCACAGGTGCGCACAGGGCCCTAACTCACCTGCCCACAGGTGCGCACAGGGCCCTAACTCACCTGCCCACAGGTGCGCACAGGGCCCTAACTCACCTGCCCACAGGTGCGCACAGGGCCCTAACTCACCTGCCCACAGGTGCGTACAGGGCCCTAACTCACCTGCCCACGGGTGCGTACAGGGCCCTAACTCACCTGCCCACGGGTGCGTACAGGGCCCTACCTCACCTGCCCATGGGTGCGTTTTCTCTATGGTTTTGGCTACATTTCCAGGCCTCGTCTTGACAATTATAAGGCCTATTAGTAGCATGTTAGAAAGAAGGGACATTTTGAGGCTTCAGTCCACTACATTTCCCTCAGGGTCACTGATAATGATCCTCACTGCTTTACCCACCCTGTCAGTCTATGTGACATGATCAGTACAAGACGCCCAGGACCTGGATTATTACACCAGGTGACATCTCAGTTCCATATAAAACTAATAAACTGTGTTGTGGTGAGGTGAGGACCTGCCAGGAACCTGGGAACTTGTGTTCCCTGAGTTATGTAGCTTAAATAAAACAAACTGAGGGATATGAGCGTCTGCCAAGCCCTAACTCCCTCCAGCCGGATCATGAGGTACTGCGCAGAGGGGGGGGGGGGGGGGGGCGGGGGAGTGTTACACATGCCAACATCTGGAGCCAAAACACAATATCACATGTGCAGCTCCTCCCGTACTCAGCAAGTACATTTCTCTGGTCGTGGTTATTACACAAAATAAGAGTTCTCTTCCTAGAACACATTACTAGGAACTGATCACTCTTTTGCATGGAGATCTAGAACTGGGCTCACTACCCTAGGCGGGGTTCAAAGAATTGGCATCTCTACTTTACTCTTTTCCCGGGAGAACAGGTGTAACAACGAGCTGGCTCTATTGGGTACAGAATCCCTGGTCAGGGATCTTCGAGTCCCTCTCTGGTAGCAGCGGACATCTGGGAAGTAAAGTCTTTGGCTGGGGAATGGGGAAGGTGCAGTCCCGGCAAGCAGACATGTTACATAGCAAGGAGAAACAGTACCTACACAATGAGATATGATACATTTTTTATCTAGGGAAACAACCAGACAATAATAAATTAACAGGCCCCTTAATCTCAAAACTGGACACATTAGTCTGGGCAATGACTAGGAAGTGGTATCTCTATCTCACTCTCCTCCCCATGGACATCTGACCTCAGACCTGGACACATTACTCTAGGTGAGGACTAGGAAGTGGTATCTCTACCTCACTCTCCTCCCCAGGGATCTGACATCAGATCTAGACACATTACTCTAGGTGAGGACTAGGAAGTGGTATCTCTACCTCACTCTCCTCCCCATGGACATCTGACCTCAGACCTGGACACATTACTCTAGGTGAGGACTAGGAAGTGGTATCTCTACCTCACTCTCCTCCCCAGGGATCTGACCTCAGACCTGGACACATTACTCTAGGTGAGGACTAGGAAGTGGTAACTCTACCTCACTCTCCTCCCCATGGACATCTGACCTCAGACCTGGACACATTACTCTAGGTGAGGACTAGGAAGTGGTATCTCTACCTCACTCTCCTCCCCAGGGATCTGACATCAGATCTAGACACATTACTCTAGGTGAGGACTAGGAAGTGGTATCTCTACCTCACTCTCCTCCCCAGGGATCTGACCTCAGACCTGGACACATTACTCTAGGTGAGGACTAGGAAGTGGTAACTCTACCTCACTCTCCTCCCCATGGACATCTGACCTGGACACATCACTCTAGGAGAGAGAAAGGTAGATGGCTATATAGCTTTTTAGCCACAATATAATTTATGGAGTTTATGACAATTCTAAATTCTTAAATGACTGAGAGACCATGGATGGGGAGGGGGTAAGTTAAATCACAATGTCTTACCTCAAGAGCACACATGCCGAAGGAGAATATATCTACAGCAGTTCCATCTTCCACAGCTAGGGAGGACATGGAGAGGTTGTGAGGTCAGAGCACAGATTATACATGGCGGATGTCAGCTGTACATACAGTGATAGGGGCTGCATACAATTATCTATCTTCTGTAAAAGTTTGCCACTGAGACATTCATATGTTTACCACCTACAAATTAATATTTGTATATAGATATCACAAAATGCCATTTCTAGGTTTTGATCAGTAACATCTCTAAGCATTTATATACATTTTACATTTTACTGAAACAGTAAATGCTTTTGAGTGAAATGTTGCAGGATTTATTTATTTATTACCAGTTATTTATATAGCGCATACATACTCCGCAGCGCATGAGGTAATCCGACGAGAGTGACCAGTTACATGGCGTTTTCACCTTGCCACAGCCCCCGGCATCTCACCACAGCCTCCTGCTTCTCACTACTGCCCCCTGCATCTCACAACAGCCCCCTGCATCCCACCACAGCCCCCTGCATCCCACCACAGCCCCCTGCATTTCACTCCCGCCCCCTGCGTCCCACCATAGTCCCCTGCGTCCCACCACAGTCCCCTGCTTTTCACTCCCGCCCCCTGTGTCCCACCACAGTCCCCTGCGGGAAGGGAGGGTTAGGTGTAGCCTGCGGGAAGGGAGGGTTAGGTTTAGGCTGCTGGGAGGGTTAGGTGTAGGCTGCGGGGGAAAGGGAGGGTTAGGTGTAGGCTGCGGGGGAAAGGGAGGGTTAGGTTTAGGCTGCGGGGGAAAGGGAGGGTTAGGTTTAGGCTGCGGGGGAAAGGGAGGGTTAGGTTTAGGCTGCGGGGGAAAGGGAGGGTTAAATTTAGGCTGCGGGGGAAAGGGAGGGTTAAAATTAGGCTACGCGGGAAAGGGAGGGTTAAATTTAGGCTGCGGGGGAAAGGGAGGGCTAGGATTAGGCTGCGGGGAGGGAGGGCTAGGATTAGGCTGCTGGGAGGGAGGGTTAGGATTAGGCTGCGGGGGGGAGGGTTAGGATTAGGCTGCTAGGGGGGGGGTCAGGTTTAGGCTGCTGGGAGGGGGGGGGGGTCAGGTTTAGGCTGCGGTGGGGGGTTAGGTTTAGGCTACGGGGAGAGAGGGTTTGGGGTTTGGTTTAGGCTGCGGAGGGGGGTTAGATTTAGGCTGCGGGGGAGGGGGGTTAGGATTAGGCTGCGGGGGAAAGGGAGGGTTAGGATTAGGCTGCGGGGGAAAGGGAGGGTTAGGATTAGGCTGCTGGGAGGGAGGGTTATGATTAGGCTGCTGGGAGGGGGGGGGTCAGGTTTAGGCTGCTGGGAGGGAGGTTTAGAATTAGGCTGTTGGGAGGGAGGGTTAGAATTAGGCTGCTGGGAGGGAGGGTTAGAACTAGGCTGCTAGGAGGGAGGGTTAGAATTAGGCTGCTGGGAGGGAGGGTTAGAATTAGGCTGCTGGGAGGGAGGGTTAGAACTAGGCTGCTAGGAGGGAGGGTTAGAATTAGGCTGCTGGGAGGGAGGGTTAGAATTAGGCTGTTGGGAGGGAGGGTTAGAATTAGGCTGCTGGGAGGGAGGGTTAGAATTAGGCTGCTGGGAGGGAGGGTTAGAATTAGGCTGTTGGGAGGGAGGGTTAGAATTAGGCTGCTGGGAGGGAGGGTTAGAATTAGGCTGCTGGGAGGGAGGGTTAGAATTAGGCTGCTGGGAGGGAGGGTTAGAATTAGGCTGCTGGGAGGAGGGTTAGAACTAGGCTGCTGGGAGGGAGGGTTAGAACTAGGCTGCTGGGAGGGAGGGTTAGAATTAGGCTGCTGGGAGGGAGGGTTAGAATTAGGCTGTTGGGAGGGAGGGTTAGAATTAGGCTGCTGGGAGGGAGGGTTAGAATTAGGCTGCTGGGAGGGAGGGTTAGAATTAGGCTGCTGGGAGGGAGGGTTAGAACTAGGCTGCTGGGAGGGAGGGTAAGAACTAGGCTGCTGGGAGGGAGGGTTAGAATTAGGCTGCGGGGAGGGAGGGTTTGGTTTAGGCTGTAGGGGGGGTTAGATTTAGGCTGCGGGGGGGGGGGTTAGGTTTAGGCTGCTGGGAGGGAGGGTTAGGTTAGGGTTACTTACCTGGAGGTGTCCAGATTGTAACCTGGTCGGGATGCCGGCGTCAGGATTATGACCGCCGGGATCCCGAGCCCTGGCATCCCGTACCCATCCCCTTTTCTTAACCAATGCTGTATAGAATAGTGAAAACCCATCCAAATCAGTCCAGTGGTTCAAAAGATTAGCCCGAACGAACAGACAGGCCCCTAAACTGGGGACTTTATGAGATTTTATATATTATATATATCATATATGTGATAGGGGTATGTACAATGTGATATATGTGATAGGGATATGTAGAAGGTGATATATGTGATAGGGATATGTAGAAGGTGATAGGGGTATTTACAATGTGATATATGTGATAGGGGTATGCACTATGTGATAGTACAAATCCCTATGTGATACATGTGATAGGCGGTATGTACTATAAGATATATATGATATATGTCATAGGCGGTATGTACTATAAGATATATCTTATAGTACACACCGCCTATCACATGTATCATATATATATATATATATATATATATATATATATATATATATATGATACGGTACGATACATGTGATAGGGGTATGTACTATGTGATAGGGGTATGTACTATGTGATAAGCGGTAGGTACTATGTGATATATATGATAGGCGGTATGTACTATAAGATATGATACATGTGCTAGGCGGTATGTACTAGAAGATAAATATGATATATGTGATAGGCGGTATGTACTAGAAGATATATATGATAGGGGTATGTGATAGGGCTGTCTCTTACCGCCGTATTCTGGAGGAAAGAAATGCAGAGTACGATGTTCTTCCCGCTGGATCTTTACTGGGGTTCGGAGATCATCGGGGACGGGAAGCTCTGGAAAAGAGAAACGTGAGTACATATCACTGCGCTGCTCTCATACAGGCCAGATTCACACAATGTACAGCCATGGCCAAAAGTTATGAGAATGACACAAGTATTGGTTATCACAAAGTTTGCTGCTTCTATGTTGTTAGACCTTTGTGTCAGATGTTACTATGGTATACTGAGGTAACATTACAGCATTACATAAGTGTCAGATGTTACTATGGTATACTGAGGTCACATTACAGCATTACATAAGTGTCAGATGTTACTATGGCATACTGAGGTAACATTACAGCATTACATAAGTGTCAGATGTTACTATGGCATACTGAGGTAACATTACAGCATTACATAAGTGTCAGATGTTACTATGGTATACTGAGGTAACATTACAGCATTACATAAGTGTCAGATGTTACTATGGTATACTGAGGTAACATTACAGCATTAGATAAGTGTCAGATGTTACTATGGTATACTGAGGTAACATTACAAAAGTGTCAGATGTTACTATGGTATACTGAGGTAACATTACAGCATTAGATAAGTGTCAGATGTTACTATGGTATACTGAGGTAACATGACAGCATTACATAAGTGTCAGATGTTACTATGGTATACTGAGGGAACATTACAGCATTACATAAGTGTCAGATGTTACTATGGTATACTGAGGTAACATTACAGCATGACATAAGTGTCAGATGTTACTATGGTATACTGAGGTAACATTACAGCATTACATAAGTGTCAGATGTTACTATGGTATACTGAGGTTACATTACAACATGACATAAGTGTCAGATTTTACTATGGTATACTGAGGTAACATTACAGCATTACATAAGTGTCAGATGTTACTATGGTATACTGAGGTAACATTACAGCATTACATAAGTGTCAGATGTTACTATGGTATACTGAGGTAACATTACAGCATTACATAAGTGTCAGATGTTACTATGGTATACTGAGGTAACATTACATAAGTGTCAGATGTTACTATGGTATACTGAGGTAACATTACAGCATTACATTAGTGTCAGATGTTACTATGGTATACTGAGGTAACATTACAACATGACATAAGTGTCAGATGTTACTATGGTATACTGAGGTAACATTACAGCATGACATAAGTGTCAGATGTTACTATGGTATACTGAGGTAACATTACAGCATTACATAAGTGTCAGCTGTTACTATGGTATACTGAGGTAACATTACAGCATTACATAAGTGTCAGATGTTACTATGGTATACTGAGGTAACATTACAGCTTTACCTAAGTGTCAGATGTTACTATGGTATACTGAGGTAACATTACAGCTTTACCTAAGTGTCAGATGTTACTATGGTATACCATATTGTTTGAATAGAAATCACAGGGGCTCTGCACTCACCATAATAACTAACAATAATAATAATAAACACAATAAACAGTGGGGTTTTGGTTCATGAATTGATCAATGCATTTAAGCTTGCAGCCCCCGTCAAGGGACCCCACTTTACTGCAAGTCCCTACTCTATTGCTCAGAATTATAACATGGACACAGCCATCACATTAGTGCTACACTCAGGGTATGCTCTCTGGTTTAAAGCTCACAGAAACTTTGCTTTTACAGGTGAGACAGTCACCCAGCACAGCTGTTGCAAAGCACCTAGGAATACAGCTGACACAAGATAATTACACAGGATAACAGGGGGCATGAGAAACTGTGATCACATGATGATTAATTATAAAAATAATGTCATTATGTAAGCACAGCCTCACTCCACTGTCCCTGCGTTTGCTCGCCCTTTCCCTCCCCCCTATCCACCAGGCGGGGGTCTTATCTTGTGCGCATGCGCGGTTCTGATATATACGTATTTTTGTGCTAAAAGTAAAAACTCCAGCTCTACATGAGCCCCATCAAGTAGTGCGAGAAATTCTGAAAACTCCTCCGGCGCGTGCGTTACCCTGAGTGTCCGTACATAGCCGCCGCTGCAATCCGTTCAGACATGTGGATGTGGATAGTAGTGCACGCAAACATGGTCCGTTCAGTGGGCGCGTTATGGGACCGTCGCGCCTACTCCACACTCAGAGCCTCATTACTTCCGGCTAGGCGTATTGCTATATCGCACAGTCATGTAATCTGCGTGTAGCCCATCACCTGGATCTCTGCGTGTGATGTAACAACATCTGTGCGATACATTATAAACATCATTTGTTATATTAGCAGTAATTCCATCTGTCCTGTAACAGCCCCTCGTTCTCCTGCTACCTGACGTCACACTGCATTCTGCTGGCGCAGATTTCTCCCCGTCGCTCCTAACCCCAGACAGAAGGGATTTATCGTCTAATTCTTACTAATCCATTTTTCTTCACCACTAACTTTCTCTTCTACAGAAAAAAAAAGCCCTGGAAAGGGATTTGGAACAGAGTAGACAAAACTGAGGATTAAATGTCGGCGTTACACATTAATATACATACAACATACGATATATGTCCTAAGGTGTACGGCAGTCTGAGAGCCTCATTCAGCGGTGCCCGCAGTCGCAGTAATGCGCCATTATTATGTATCACTTTATGGCGTGTACTTTGACTGGGTATAGAAGTGGCAGCATTTTCATTGAGACTCATTGGGGGGAGGGAGGTAATAGCCTCCGATTTTGAATGTGTGGCGCAATTCTGGCGTTTTTCTTGCGAGTTTCAAGTTGCCTTATGTAACCGTATGTGAATATATGCCATTATGTTCTTAATGTTAAACATACAAGTTGTCAGATGTAAAAGGCTGTGACTTGTAAACTCGCTTTGAATGCGCCTAAAAATCTCGCCAAAAAAAGGCGGTTCCTCTGGCCGGCGTGATGGCTTTGTCACCTGGCTCCATATCTAAGATAATGTTAAAATCCATAAATAAAGGAATAATAAAGCACAGGGTCCCCTCCTCATAATAAGTGAAACCAGCACTAGTGCTCCTGCCTGGGCTAGGCGTATGTATAAAGGGCCTGATTCATGTGCTCGCAATCGGGTCGATGGTGGGGCACTGAGCATGCGCGGCGTGCGCAAGCCCCGGAGCTAGTGAGAATTTCACTTGCTCCGAGGCTCGCTACAAACGGGGCGGCTGTCGATGTTGATAGACAGCTCGTCCCGTTTTGTAGGCGGGGAGGGAGGGTGGCTGTACAAACGGTGGCGTTCCCGAAGGAACGCTTGCCGTTTGAGGGCGGCTCTACTGACGTCACTCGTGATGTCAGTAATGAGCTTCCTGCTCTTTTAGAGCAGGAAGCTCACTGGGGCTTGTGGGAACGAGACCCTACCACAAGGGTCTCGTTGCAAGCCCGATGGTCGCAACCATCACCTGGCCGCTCGTAAAAGCTGTGGGTGGTCACATGTGGAAACAGCAGTTAAATATTCACACTGCCTCTTGGCCTGCAGCTCTTTCTCACGCTGATCTCCCATCACCTCCAGCCGGATCCCGTCACACCCACATCTACAGCCGGTTCCCGTCACCCGCATCTCCAGCCGGTTCCAGCACCTCCAGCCGGTTCCCGTCACCCGCATCTCCAGCCGGTTCCCGTCACCCGCACCTCCAGCCGGTTCCCGTCACCCGCACCTCCAGCCGGTTCCCGTCACCCGCACCTCCAGCCGGTTCCCGTCACCCGCACCTCCAGCCGGTTCCCGTCACCCGCACCTCCAGCCGGTTCCCGTCACCCGCACCTCCAGCCGGTTCCCGTCACCCGCACCTCCAGCTGGTTCCCGTCACCCGCACCTCCAGCCGGTTCCAGTCACGCGCATCTCCAGCTCACACCTGCTCATTGTACATGTGATTAACTGAGTGCATTCCCCACTAAACTCTTATATTAATCGCTCTTCACTCCGTTCAACCTTGTGGTTGACACTTTTATTTTAATGATACTCTTACAATATTTTGTAGCCCGGACACAAAAACTAGAATCACTGGTTTTGAATAGGTTTATTCTAAAGAATTCTAATAACGGGTCATCTCTCATTTTAATGAGAACTGAGTCACTACATCATTATCCCCTTTTCTGCACTGAATTCAGGTATCTGAGAGAGCCCCCCCCCCCCTCCTCATGCTTCTTTTTTCCAGCCTTACAAGAGTAACAGGGGTATTCAATTCGGAGCGAAAAGACCGTGCTGGACTTTTCCCTCCACATCGCTGATTTTCCTGGGATAAAAGTATCGGGCGTGCGCCCGCTTTATCCCCGTATTCAATTAAAAAGCTACGAAAATGGGAGCCGCCGAAATAGGATCGGCGAAAAAAAACGGGATTTACCTGGAATAAATTGTAGGACCCCCCTAAAGCTGTCAAAACATGGGGGATCACTATGGGTACCCCCGTTTTAGCCTGCAAATGAAAGTAGGGGTTTTAAATAGCTGCGGCAGGTGTTTTTTTTCCGACCTTGAAGAAGTGATGCAGAAGAGCACTTAGGTTATTTTTTTCGTTTTTTTAAGTGGTCCCATCAAATTTGGGGTACATGAAAATGGTCCTAGCATATTTTTATGTCCCTAAAGTAATTTTTTAAAAATTCAGCAAAAATGCACCTGCCGCTAATAATCTATTCTAGAAAACACGTGCCGCATGCTTGCAGAATAGCCCTGAACCTATTTCCCTATTTTTAAACACTTTTTCCATTTTTTTTTTTTTTTTTCACCCCAATTTTTAAATAATTTTTTTGGGGTGTCCCTAATTTTTTTTAAAACTTTTTTATGACACAGTTTATTTTTAAATGACATTCCCAGGGTTGCAGGCTATTTTTTTTAAGCCTGCACCCCTAAACCCCAATTCTGCACTTTTTTTCGAAAACCTATTCAGTGGTGAAAAGTTATCCCCGTTTTTTTTCAAAGACTTTTCGAACCTGCGAAAAAGTATTTGAAATTGAATACGGGGATAATTGAAATCGGCGAAAATGACGTCATCGGCGATAATTTATCGCCGATTCCGAAACTTTCGCTCCAAATTGAATACCCCTGATAGTGTAAGAGAGATGAATGAATGTATCTATTCTAATCAGGGTACAAACAATGGGTTTAGGGCCTGATTCAGACCCACTCATGAGCGGCTGCTCCGTCGTGCGCATGCGCCAGACGCGACGAGCGAAGGACTTTCCTTCGCTCGTTGTGTCTGATCAAAGGGGGCGTGCTGTCGATGTTGATTGACAGCATGCCCCCTTTGGTTGGCGCGCCGGGGGCGTGCCTCCCTGATGGGGGCGTTCCCAAGGGAACGCCTACCGTCAGAAGCCGGCCCACTGACATCACTAGTGATGTCAGTGGGAGTGATTTTGGCTCAAAATCACTCCGGACCTTGCGGTTGAAAACCTCAACCGCAGGCTCCGGCTCGCAGTGGCGATGGTCGCGATGGTCACGACCATCGCGGCCATCAAACTGCACGCTCGTATAGGCTGTGGGTGGTGACCCACAGCTATACGAGCGTCCAGGAGGACGCTCCATAGTTATGGAGGACGGCCCTCATTCAGAGCGTGCGCTCTGCTCAGAGCGTACGGCTCTGAATGAGGGCCTTATTCCATTCTGCATATATGACAGGTTTTCCTCTTGAAAGTGGCTAAGGTGATGTATTACTTGAACATTGTAGATAATGGATAGAACTTTTCCTCTTTCCTCTGTCTTTGCCTGTACTGATTTTGCGGTGTCCTGGGCCAGAACTGGCACGTCAGGAATTACAGTGCAGGAACCCAAAGTGATCAGGTAGAGAGGCTCAGTGGAGGATATGCAGAGGAGGCTCTGACATCTCAGCAGGTGAGAACGGTGGGCGGTCCTCCACCTCACATGACTTGTAAAAGTCATCCAGCTCAGATCTGTGCATGCTGGCACTATATAAATAACTGTTACTAGTAATGGTGCTTTGCTCCCACTGGATCACAAAGAATTTGCCCCTGATTTTTCCAAGCTTTTCTGCTTTTTCTACCACAAACCCTCCACATCTTTGCTGTTGAATGGCCTTCGCGGTACCCCCATGGGGCTGGGACATGGGACTCACCAGGGATGTCCTTTATTTCCCCTTTTGTTCAATCAAGTCCTTGATCCCCTGCTGCGACTTTTACAACAGTGGTCTCAGTTCCAGGGAGTCCGAGTGGACGCTGATGATATTCTCTTATATATCGCACACCCTGAGCGCTCGTTAATCTTGATTATGGACACAATTTGACAGTTTGGCGACATGGCAAAGTGTTTGAATCCCTCTAACCCTTCTTGAGGAGCCTCTTATCCTTCATCCCAGTTTTGTCTTTTCATCTGGCAAGGTGGTACAGCCCGCATTAATCTTAGAAAGCTCTGTCAGCCAATGGGGGGGGGGATACATTTTCCTAATATTCTAACATATAATCATGCCATTCAATTGCGGTTTTTAGTAGACTGGTTACATGACCAAGATGTATATGCCAACACGTCCCTGGAAATGCAGTGGTTACCCAGCACCATGGCCCTCAAAGATTTTCTCCATATTCACAATGAGTTAAACCCATTAGAGGTTCGTAATAGCCCCCTTATAACATCAACTAGATGACTATGGCATATTCTACATCATAAGACTTTCCTAAATGTCCACAAATCCAAATAATAATTTGGTAAGATGCTTCTCAGTATGCTGGCCCTATATAAATAAATGTTACTAATAATAATAATAATAATAATTTGGTAAAGTGCTTCTAAAAGGTGCGTACACACTTGCCAATATTCTGAACGACTAAACGATAATGATACAGTTATCGTTTAGTCGTTCACTGTATCGGCCAATTTGTACACATGAACGATAACGACCAGTGACCAACGATGCGCGCTTCCGCAGGTCGTTGGTCTTTGTCGTTCATCGCCCGAACATGCAGGCCAACCTGATGAGCCCGGCACTGAACGATATCATTAATGATATTGTTCAGTGTTTGTGCTCAATGTCGTTAACGACATTAAGCACACCCCTGCTGGGGACACACTAAACTTTGTCGCTCATGAAGCAAAACGTCTGGTGTGTATGCTCCTATATAAATGCATGTTACTAATAATAATAATTTGGTAAGATACTACCCAGTATGTTGGCACTCTATAAAGAAATGTTACTAATAATAATAATATTAATAATAATGTGGAAAGATGCCGCTGTGTATGCTTGCATACATTTTTTTACTAATAATAATTTGGTAAAGTGCTGCTCAGAATGCTGGCACTATATAAATTCATGTTACTAGTAATAATAATTTAGTAACATACTGTTATGTATGCTGGCACTATATAAATAAATGTTACTAATAATAATAATGTATGCTGGCACTATATAAATAAATGTTACTAATAATAATAATAATTTGGTAACATACTGTTATGTATGCTGGCACTACATAAATAAATGTTACTAATAATAATAATGTATGCTGGCACTATATGAATAAATGTTACTAATAATAATAATTTGGTAACATACTGTTATGTATGCTGGCACTATATAAATAAATGTTACTAATAATAATAATAATGTATGCTGGAACTATATGAATAAATGTTACTAATAATAATAATTTGGTAAAATGCTTCTCAGAATGCTGGTACTATATAAATACATGTTACTAATAATAATACATAATAATAATAATACAATAATTTGGCAAAGTACTTCTCAGAATGCTGGCACTATATAAATACATGTTACTAATAATAATAATTTGGTAAGATACTGTTATCTATGCTAGCACTATATTAATGCATGTTACTAGTAATAATAATTTGGTAACATAAAGTACTGTTATGTATGCTGGCACAATAGAAATAAATGTTACTAATAATAATAATTTGGTAAGATGCTGCTGTGTATGCTGGCAGTATATAAATACATGGTAATAATAATAATAATAATAATTTGGTAAGATACTACTGTGTATGCTGGTACTATATAAATACATGGTACTAATAATAATAATAATAATAATAATAATTTTTTAAGATACTGCTGTGTATGCTGGCACTATATAAATAATGGTTCTAATAATAATAATAATTTGGTAAAATACTATTGCGTATGCTGACACTATATAAATGCATGGTACTAATAATACTAATTTGGTAAGATACTGCTGTGCATGCTGGCACTATATAAATACATGGTACTAATAATAATAATTTGGTAAGATAATGCTGTGTATGCTGGCACTATATAAATACATAGTACTGTTAATAATAATAATAATTTGGTAAGATACTGCTGTTTATGCTGGCACTATATAATACATATTACTAATAATAATAATTTGGTAAGATACTGCTGTGTATGCTGGCACTATATAAATACATGGTACTAATAATAATAATTTGGTAAGATACTGTTGTGTATGCTGGCACTATATAAATACATGGTACTAATAATAATAATTTGGTAAGATACTGCTGTGTATGCTGGCACTATATAAATACATGGTACTACTACTACTACTACTAATAATAATAATAATAATAATAATAATTGGGAAAGATACTGCTGTGTATGCTGGCACTATATAAATACATGGTAATAATAATAATAATTTGGTAAGATAGTGCTGTGTATGCTGGCACTATATAAATACATGGTACTAATAATAATAATTCGGTAAGATACTGCTGTGTATGCTGGCACTATATAAATACATGGTAATAATAATAATAATTTGGTAAGATACTGCTGTGTATGCTGGCACTATATAAATACATGGTACTAACAATAATAATTTGGTAAGATACTGCTGTGTATGCTGGCACTATATAAATACATGGTACTACTACTAATATTAATAATAATAATTGGGAAAGATACTGCTGTGTATGCTGGCACTATATAAATACATGGTACTAATATAATTATTTGGTAAGATACTGCTGTGCATGCTGGCACTATATAAATACATGGTACTAATAATAATAATAATTTGGTAAGATACTGCTGTGTATGCTGGCACTATATAAATACATGGTACTAATAATAATAATAATTTGGTAAGATACTGCTGTGTATGCTGGCACTATATAAATACATGGTACTAATAATAATAATTCGGTAAGATACTGCTGTGTATGCTGGCACTAATACATGGTACTAATAATAATAATTTGGTAAGATATTGCTGTGTATGCTGGCACTATATAAATACATGGTACTAATAATAATTTGGTAAGATACTGCTGTGCATGCTGGCACTATATACAGTGCCTTGCAAAAGTATTCACCCCCTTTCAATTTTTCATGTTTTGTTGCCTCACAACCTGGATTGTGTGAAGGTGTGCATCATTTCATTCACATAACATGCCTACAACTGTGAACTTGTGGGGTTTTTTTATATTGTGAATCAAACAACATTTAGGACAACTAACAGAAAACGTCAGCGTGCATAACTATTCACCCCGCTAAAATCAGTACTTTGTCGAGCCACCTTTTGCGGCAATTACAGCTGCAAGTCATTTTGGATAAGTCTCTATGAGCTTGCCACATCTTGCCCCTGGGATTTTTGCCCATCCCTCAAGGCAAAACTGCTCCAGCTCCTTCATGTTAGATGGTTTTTGCTTCTGAACAGCGATCTTCAAGTCTGACCACAGATTCTCACTTGGATTGAGATCTGGGCTTTGACTAGGCCATTCCAACACATTTAAGTGTTGCTTTAGCAGTATGCTTTGGGTCATTGTCCTGCTGGAAGGGGAACCTCCGTCCCAGTCTCAGATCACAGGCAGACTGAAACAAGTTTTGCTCAAGAATATCCCTGTATTTAGCACCATCCATCTTTCCCTCGACTCAAATCAGTTTCCCAGTCCCTGCTGCTGAAAAACATCCCCACAGCATGATGCTGCCACCACCATGTGTCACTGTGGGGACGGTGTTCTTGGGGTGATGGGATGTGTTGGGTTTGCGCCAGATATAGCATTTTCCTTGGTGGCCGAAAAGTTCAATTTTAGTTTCTCTGACCAGAGCACCTTCCTCCATACATTTGGGGAGTCGCCCACATGCCTTCTGGCAAACTCAAATCGTGTCTTCTTATTTTTATCACTAAGTATTGGCTTTTTCTAGCCACTCTTCCTTAAAGCCCAGCTCTATGGAGTGTACAGCTTATTGTGGTCCACATGCACAGATACACCAGTCTCTGCTGTGGAACTCTGCAGCTCCTTCAGGGTTACCTTTGGTTTCTGTGCTGCCTCTCTGATTAATGCCCTCCTTGCCCGGGCTGTGAGTTTTGGTGGGCGGCCCTCTCTTGGCAGGTTTGTTGTGGTACCATGTTGTTTCCATTTGATGATGATGGATTTGATGGTGCTCAGGGGGATCATCAAAGATTTGGATATTTTTTTATAACCCAACCCAGAATTTTACTTCTCAACAACTTTGTCCCTGACTTGTTTGGAGAGCTCCTTGGTCTTCATGGTGTGATGCCTCTTGCTTAGTGGTGTTGCAGCCTCTGGATCCTTTCAGAAAAGGTGTGTTTATACCAGAGGTTTTCAACCGCTGTGCCGCGGCACAGGAGTGTCCCGCGGGTGGTTGTGAGGTGTGCCGCAGCGCTAGAGCCGCCGGTCACATTAAAGAGCTGCGGCCCGGGCAGCGCTGCCGCTGAGCTCCTCTGGGAGGCTCAGGCACGCCCGGGCCGTGACCTGCCCCAACGCGGCAGCGTGACATCACACAGGTCACGCATGCCGCGTTGTCTGCCTGGCCTGCCCGCCTGCCCGAACAGAGTCTCAGCCAGGCCTTTTCTCCCCCTCGCGGCCAGCCACCCCTTCTCTCCCTCTCGCCTGTGGCCAGCCAGTACTCCCACCTTCGCCAGCGGTTAGCCACCCCTTCTCTTCCTCCTGCCTGCAGCAAACCAGTACTACCCGCCCGCGACCAGCCACCCCTTCTCTTCCACCCGCCCGTGGGCAGCCAGTACATCTCCCCCTCCAGTGGCCAGGAAGCCCTTTCCTCCTAGCCGCCCGCAACCAGTCAGCCACTGCTGACAGCTCTGCACCGTGGGAACCTGCAGCCGATGACAGACAGGTAAGTCTAAAAAAATTTAAATTTATTTTTGATGTGATTTTGTTTCTTTGTTTGTTTCTGTGGGAGTCCTTGTTATTTTTTTTCTGTGGTTGCCTATGTTATTTTTTTCCTGTGGGGGGTCTATTATTTTTTTTCTGTGGGGGTCTATGTTATTGTTTTTCTATGGGGGCCCATGTTATTTTTTTCTGTGGGGGCCCATGTTATTTTTTTCTGTGGGGGCCCATGTTATTTTTTGCTGTGGGGGTCTATGTTATTTTTTTCTGTGGGGGCCTATGTTATTTTTTTCTGTAGGGGTCTATGTTATTTTTTTTCTGTGGGGGTCTATGTTATTTTTTGTCTGTGGGGGTCTATGTTATTTTTTGTCTGTGAGGGCCTATGTTTTTTTTTCTGTGGGGGCCAATGTATGTGTGTGTTATTTTTTTGGGGCCATTGTATGTGTGTTTTATTCCTGTGGAGGCCAATGGGTGTGTTTTTTTTATGTGAGAGCCAATGTGTATGTTTTGCATAGGTCGTGCACGCCACATCGCCGGATGGTGTGCCTTGGCAATTTTAAAACCTTGCCTAGTGTGCCTCGAGTTGAAAAAAGTTGAAAATCACTGGTTTATACTGACAGATCATGTGACACTAAGATTTCACACAGGTGGACTGTATTTCACTACTTATGTGACTTCTGAAGGGAATTTGTTTGCACCAGAACTTTTGAGGGGCTTCATTTCACTTCACCAAATTAGACTATTTTGTGCAAATCCATCACATAAAATTCAGATTAAAAAAATAAATCAATTACAGGTTGTAATGTAACAAAAAAGGTAAAAAGCCAAGGGGGGGGTGAATATTTTTGCAAGGCACTGTAAATACATGGTACTAATAATAATAATAATAATAATTTGGTAAGATACTGCAGTGTATTCTGGCACTATATAAATGCATGGTACTAATAATAATAATAATTTGGTAAGATACTGCTGTGTATGCTGGCACTATATAAATACATGGTATTAATAATAATAATTTGGTAAGATACTGCTGTGTATGCTGGCACTATATAAATACATAGTACTAATAATAATAATTTGGTAAGATACTGCGGTGTATGCTGGCACTATATAAATACATGGTACTAATAATAATAATAATAATAATAATAATTTGGTAAGATACTGCTGTGTATACTGGAACTGTGTAAATACATGTTACTAATAATAATAATCATCATCATTTGGTAAGATACTACTGTCTATGCTGGCACTATATAAATACATGTTACTAATAATAATAATCATTTGGTAAGATACTACTGTGTGTGCTGGCACTATATAAATACATGTTATTTATAATAATAATTTGGTAAGATACTGCTGTGTATGCTGGCACTATATAAATACATTGTACTAATAATAATAATAATAATTTGGTAAGATACTGCTGTGTATACTGGCACTATACAGTATAAATACATGTTACTAATAATAATCATCATTTGGTAAGATACTACTGTGTATTCTGGCACTATATAAACACATGATGATAATAATAATATTATTATTATAATAATCATATGGTAAGATACTACTGTGTATACTGGCACTATATAAATACATAATATTCATTTGGTAAGATACTGCTGTGTATACTGGCAGTATAGAAATACATATTATTAATAATAATCATCATTTGGTAAGATACTGCTGTGTATACTGGCACTATATAAATACATGTTACTTTAATAATAATAATCATTTGGTAAGATACTGCTGTGTATGCTGGCACTATATTATTATTATTAGTAAGATGTATTTATATAGTGCCAGCATACACAGCAGTATCTTACCAAATGATTATTATTATTATTATTAGTAAGATGTATTTAAATCATTTGGTAAGATACTGCTGTGTATACTGGCACTATATAAATACATCTTACTACTAATAATAATAATCATATGGTAAGATACTGCTGTGTATACTGGCACTATATAAATACATGTTACTAATAATAATAATAATAATCATATGGCAAGACACTGCTGTGTATGCTGGCACTATATAAATACATGTTACTAATAATAATAATCATATGGTAAGATACTGCTGTGTATACTGGCATTATATAAATACGTGTTACTAATAATAATCATGTGGTAAGATACTGCTGTGTATACTGGCACTATATAAATACATGTTACTAATAATAATAATAATAATCATATGGTAAGACACTGCTGTGTATGCTGGCACTATATAAATACATGTTACTAATAATAATAATCATATGGTAAGATACTGCTGTGTATACTGGCATTATATAAATACGTGTTACTAATAATAATCATGTGGTAAGATACTGCTGTGTATGCTGGCACTATATAAATACATGTTACTAATAATAATCATGTGGTAAGATACTGCTGTGTATGCTGGCACTATATAAATACATGTTACTAATAATAATCATATGGTAAGATACTGCTGTGTATGCTGGCACTATATAAATACATGTTACTAATAATAATCATATGGTAAGATACTGCTGTGTATACTGGCACTATATAAATACGTGTTACTAATAATAATCATGTGGTAAGATACTGCTGTGTATGCTGTCACTATATACATACGTGTTACTAATAAATGAACACGTGTAAAGTGCCTGGAAGTGGTATTCTGTCACCTCTTACAACATTAGCGCCAAGTCTGTGAAATAACTAAGAGGGCTGCATTATAAATACAAATCCCAGAAGTGAGGAACTACAGTACAGGTTGAGTCTCCCATATCCAAAATGCTTGGGACCAGGGGTATTTTGGATAACGGAATATTCCGTATTTTGGAATAATTGCATATCATATGAAATATCTTGGGAATAGGACCCAAATATACACACAGAATGCATTTATGTGTTATATACACCTTATACACATAGCCTGCAGTTAATTTTATACAATATTTTCAATAATTTTGTGGCTCAAACAAAGTTTGTGTACATACATGAAATTCATTTATGTATCATATACACCTTATACACACAGCCTGAAGGTAATTTTAGACAATATTTTTAATAATTTGTGCCTTAGACAAAGTTTGTGTACATTGATCCATCAAAAATCAAAGGTTTCATAATCTGAGTCATGCCAAAAATATTCCGTATTTCGGAATATTCCGTATTTCGGAATATTTGGATATGGGAGACTCAACCTGTATTTGCACAGAGGATTATAGAGAATGTACTGTAACACAAATTTCCTGGACAGTTACTATTAGAGTCTGAATATAAGTAACATATATATGGAGAAACTCACCATTCGCGAACACCCGGTGCCAGACTGAGGAGGGATGTGGCATCGTTCCATGGAGAGGCCGGAAACAGAACAAAGAGACATGAATAGTAGAAGCAGTAATGAGCTAGCACATATGTATTGTTCACAAAACATTTCATACAAATTGTCCAGCAGATGAGAGAGGGCAGAATGCTATAGACCAGGGGGGGCCAATCCGGCCCTCCAGGACCCCGAACAGGTCACATTTTCCAGGACAGCAGCTGGTGCACAGGTGCATTCATACCTAACTGACATTCTACAGATCCACAGGTGGTCTGGAAAACATGAACTGTTGCCCTTGTGGACCACTGTGGCCACCCCTGCTATAGACAGTCTACAAGTAGGAATAGATAGGCCTGGATCCCACCCACGTCAGAAGGCCACACCTAACGGATGGTGTTATGGTCTGGAGGCCTCTCCCTCAGAAGGACATATAAGTCCTCAAAAAGATCCAAAGAAGGGCTACACAATGGTGAGATGTTACCGCTACTACTCGCAGTAACACCCATTGGCGGTAATATTTGCCAGGTCTTGCAGCTTTACAATTCCATCCAATGCTGAATCACCCTCTGAAGGCTTACCTCACTATGCTCTATGGGCCTGATTCAGTACGGATCGCAATTGCGATCACAGCTGTGTAATCGCACGCAACACACCTGTGAAAATATGCTAAAGCCACCACTCAGCCAGCATAGAGACGCCCACTGCTGCCTTCTGACATCTGTAATACCTCACAGTCCTGTGTATACATCAGTAACATCAGCCACAGCACAGCCAGCATAGAGACGCCCACTACTGCTATCTCACATCTGTAATACCTCACAGTCCTGTGTATTCATCTGTAACATCAGCCACAGCTCAGCCAGCATAGACACCCACTACTGCTATCTCACATCTGTAATACCTCACAGTCCTGTGTATACATCTGTAACATCAGCCACAGCTCAGCCAGCATAGAGACGCCCACTACTGCTATCTCACATCTGTAATACATCACAGTCCTGTGTATACATCTGTAACATCAGCCACAGCACAGCCAGCATAGAGACACCCACTATCTCACATCTGTAATGCCTCACAGTCCTGTGTATACATCTGTAACATCAGCCACAGCACAGCCAGCATAGAGACACCCACTACTGCTATCTCACATCTGTAATACCTCACAGTCCTGTGTATACACCTGTAACATCAGCCACAGCACAGCCAGCATAGAGACGCCCACTACTGCTATCTCACATCTGTAATACCTCACAGTCCTGTGTATACATCTGTAACATCAGCCACAGCTCAGCCAGCATAGACACCCACTACTGCTATCTCACATCTGTAATACCTCACAGTCCTGTGTATACACCTGTAACATCAGCCACAGCACAGCCAGCATAGAGACGCCCACTACTGCTATCTCACATCTGTAATACCTCACAGTCCTGTGTATACATCTGTAACATCAGCCACAGCTCAGCCAGCATAGACACCCACTACTGCTATCTCACATCTGTAATACCTCACAGCCCTGTGTATACATCAGTAACATCAGCCACAGCACAGCCAGCATAGAGACGCCCACTGCTGCTATCTCACATCTGTAATACCTCACAGTCCTGTGTATACATCTGTAACATCAGCCACAGCTCAGCCAGCATAGACACCCACTACTGCTATCTCACATCTGTAATACCTCAAAGCCCTGTTTATACATCTGTAACATCAGCCACAGCACAGCCAGCATAGAGACACCCACTGCTGCTATCTCACATCTGTAATACCTCACAGTCCTGTGTATACATCTGTAACATCAGCCACAGCACAGCCAGCATAGAGACACCACTACTGCTATCTCACATCTGTAATACCTCACAGTCCTGTGTATACATCTGTAACATCAGCCACAGCACAGCCAGCATAGAGACCCACTACTGCTATCTCACATCTATAATACCTCACAGTCCTGTGTATACATCTATAACATCAGCCACAGCTCAGCCAGCATAGAGACACCCACTACTGCTATCTCACATCTGTAATACCTCACAGTCCTGTGTATACATCTGTAACATCAGCCACAGCTCAGCCAGCATAGAGACACCCACTACTGCTCTCTCACATCTGTAATACCTCACAGTCCTGTGTATACATCTGTAACATCAGCCACAGCTCAGCCAGCATAGAGACACCCACTGCTGCTATCTCACATCTGTAATATCTCAGTCCTGTGTATACATCTGTAACATCAGCCACAGCACAGCCAGCATAGAGACGCCCACTGCTGCTATCTCACATCTGTAATACCTCACAGTCCTGTGTATACATCTGTAACATCAGACACAGCACAGCCAGCATAGAGACGGCCACTGCTGCTATCTCACATCTGTAATACCTCACAGCCCTGTGTATACATCTGTAACATCAGCCACAGCACAGCCAGCATAGAGACGCCTACTACTGCTATCTCACATCTGTAATACCTCACAGTCCTGTGTATACATCTGTAACATCAGCCACAGCTCAGCCAGCATAGAGACACCCACTACTGCTCTCTCACATCTGTAATACCTCACAGTCCTGTGTATACATCTGTAACATCAGCCACAGCACAGCCAGCATAGAGACGCCCACTACTGCCATCTCACATCTGTAATACCTCCCAGTCCTGTGTATACATCTGTAACATCAGTCACAGCACAGCCAGCATAGAGACACCCACTCCTGCTATCTCACATCTGTAATACCTCACAGTCCTGTGTATTTATCTGTAACATCAGCCACAGCTCAGCCAGCATAGAGACGCCCACTACTACTATCTCACATCTGTAATACCTCACAGTCCTGTTTATACATCTGTAACATCAGCCACAGCACAGCCAGCATAGAGACACCCACTACTGCTATCTCACATCTGTAATACCTCCCAGTCCTGTGTATACATCTGTAACATCAGCCACAGCACAGCCAGCATAGAGACACCCACTACTGCTATCTCACATCTGTAATACCTCAGAGTCCTGTGTATACATCTGTAACATCAGCCACAGCTCAGCCAGCATAGAGACGCCCACTACTGCTATCTCACATCTGTAATACCTCACAGTCCTGTGTATACATCTGTAACATCAGCCACAGCACAGCCAGCATAGAGACACCCACTATCTCACATCTGTAATACCTCACAGTCCTGTGTATACATCTGTAACATCAGCCACAGCTCAGCCAGCATAGAGACACCCACTACTGCTATCTCACATCTGTAATACCTCACAGTCCTGTGTATACATCTGTAACATCAGCCACAGCTCAGCCAGCATAGAGACACCCACTACTGCTATCTCACATCTGTAATACCTCACAGTCCTGTGTATACACCTGTAACATCAGCCACAGCTCAGCCAGCATAGAAACACCCACTACTGCTATCTCACATCTGTAATACCTCACAGTCCTGTGTATACATCTGTAACATCAGCCACAGCACAGCCAGCATAGAGACGCCCACTACTGCTATCTCACATCTGTAATACCTCACAGTCCTGTGTATACATCTATAACATCAGCCACAGCACAGCCAGCATAGAGACGCCTACTACTGCTATCTCACATCTGTAATACCTCACAGTCCTGTGTATACATCTGTAACATCAGCCACAGCTCAGCCAGCATAGAGACACCCACTACTGCTCTCTCACATCTGTAATACCTCACAGTCCTGTGTATACATCTGTAACATCAGCCACAGCACAGCCAGCATAGAGACGCCCACTACTGCCATCTCACATCTGTAATACCTCCCAGTCCTGTGTATACATCTGTAACATCAGTCACAGCACAGCCAGCATAGAGACACCCACTCCTGCTATCTCACATCTGTAATACCTCACAGTCCTGTGTATTTATCTGTAACATCAGCCACAGCTCAGCCAGCATAGAGACGCCCACTACTACTATCTCACATCTGTAATACCTCACAGTCCTGTTTATACATCTGTAACATCAGCCACAGCACAGCCAGCATAGAGACACCCACTACTGCTATCTCACATCTGTAATACCTCCCAGTCCTGTGTATACATCTGTAACATCAGCCACAGCACAGCCAGCATAGAGACACCCACTACTGCTATCTCACATCTGTAATACCTCAGAGTCCTGTGTATACATCTGTAACATCAGCCACAGCTCAGCCAGCATAGAGACGCCCACTACTGCTATCTCACATCTGTAATACCTCACAGTCCTGTGTATACATCTGTAACATCAGCCACAGCACAGCCAGCATAGAGACACCCACTATCTCACATCTGTAATACCTCACAGTCCTGTGTATACATCTGTAACATCAGCCACAGCTCAGCCAGCATAGAGACACCCACTACTGCTATCTCACATCTGTAATACCTCACAGTCCTGTGTATACATCTGTAACATCAGCCACAGCTCAGCCAGCATAGAGACACCCACTACTGCTATCTCACATCTGTAATACCTCACAGTCCTGTGTATACACCTGTAACATCAGCCACAGCTCAGCCAGCATAGAAACACCCACTACTGCTATCTCACATCTGTAATACCTCACAGTCCTGTGTATACATCTGTAACATCAGCCACAGCACAGCCAGCATAGAGACGCCCACTACTGCTATCTCACATCTGTAATACCTCACAGTCCTGTGTATACATCTATAACATCAGCCACAGCTCAGCCAGCATAGAGACGCCCACTACTGCTATCTCACATCTGTAATACCTCACAGTCCTGTGTATACATCAGTAACATCAGCCACAGCTCAGCCAGCATAGAGACACCTACTACTGCTATCTCACATCTGTAATACCTCACAGTCCTGTGTATACATCTATATCATCAGCCACAGCTCAGCCAGCATAGAGACACCCACTACTGCTATCTCACTTCTGTAATACCTCACAGTCCTGTGTATACATCTGTAACATCAGCCACCGCTCAGCAATACATATGCGCAATGGCTAACAATCGCTCGATCTGCGTACAGAGGCCCTGATTCAGAGCCAGACGCTCTGACAGAGCGCACGCTCTGAATCAGGGCCATCCCTCTGAGTTTTCAGAGCGGCCTCCTGGCTGCTCGCATAGCAGTGGGTGACCACCCACAGCTATAGCGAGCGGCCAAAAAGATGGTCGCGATGGTCAAGACCATCGCAACCATCTGGCTTGCGACGAGACCCTTGCGGTAGGGTCTCGTTCCCGCAAGCCCTGGAGTGCTTTTGGCACTCCCACTGACATCACTTGTGATGTCAGTGGGGCCGGCCCCAGACGGTAGGCGTTCCCATGGGAACGTCTCCGTCTGGGCAGCCACGCCCCTGGCATGCCCACCAAAGGGGGCATGCTGTTACTCACCATCGACAGCACGCCCCCTTTAGTGCGAAACCCATAGCGACGGCTTGACCGGCGTTATTCGGGTCTCGCGAATGCGCACGTCAGAGCCGCCTCCGTCGTGCGCATGCGCACTTGGCCAACATCGCTCAGCGCTCGCGAGCGGGTCTGAATTAGGCCCACAGTTGCATTTGCGATAAGTGCTGGATCAGGCACTATGTGCTGGAGGCTTACATTATTGCATTTTATGTGCTGGAGGCTTACATTATTACACTCTATGTGCTGGAGGCTTACATTATTACACTCTATTTGCTGGAGGCTTACATGATTACGCTCTGTGCTGGAGGCTTACATCATTGCGTTGTATGTGCTGGAGGCTTACATTATTACGCTCTATGTGCTGGAGGCTTAGATTATTACGCTCTATGTGCTGGAGGCTTACATTATTACGCTCTATGTGCTGGAGGCTGTATACAGCTGTACTTATAGCTGTATATTACATCCAGAAAGTTTATATCTGCAGTGTTCCCTTGGCAGCACTGTCCCAGCACTGAACATACATCATCCCCAGATATAACACTAATAAATGCAGGCCGTGGAATTTATACAGAATGTAATGTTTGTTTACATGTAAGGCAAAGCCGCGTTCCTAGCTGAGATCTGGGCTCAACGCCATGATAATCCCATCCTGTGCTTCAAGACCCCCGGCCCTGCAGAAATGCAATGAGCCGGTGTTGTACTCCACAAGGACTGGGAACCGGAGTATAACTTATAATATATACAGGATTTCTATTCTCAGCAATCCTGTGTATATCCGTCACTAGCAGATCATACACTGATTACCGGGCATCACATGCTAGAAGACATACAGTAACATCCTGCTCTGTCCCTCTGTGACATATTACCTGACACCCTGGATATTAGGATTACTGATAGGGAACAGAAACGGTTTATAAAATCAGCTATATGTGGTTCATGTATCTGGATATAACCATATGTTTAAAAGTTATTGGCAAATTGCAAGACACGTGACGTCCAACCAAGCAAGTCCCAGGAGTCCATCCAGCACAGGGGTGAAAGTTTAAAACTTGGTAAATCCATGTTACACTGCGGGGGAAGGGGCGAAAAACGTAAAATACACGGACAGTTTGGGAGTTGGGGGAATGGGGAATGTGTCCAAGCTCAACTCTACATTACTGCGTGAAATTAAAGCAGCCGGTATTATTATATGCTGTATACAATAACAGCCAGTATTATGTGCTGTATGTAATAACAGCCGGTATTATTATATGCTGTATGCAATAACAGCCGGTATTATTATATGCTGTATGTAATAACAGCCGGTATTATTATGTGCTGCATGTAATAACAGCCGGTATTATTATATGCTGTATGTAATAACAGCCGGTATTATTATATGCTGCATGTAATAACAGCCAGTATTATTATATGCTGCATGCAATAACAGCCAGTATTATTATATGCTGTATGTAATAAGAGCCGGTATTATTATGTGCTACATGTAATAACAGCCGGTATTATTATGTGCTGCATGTAATAACAGCCGGTATTATTATATGCTGTATGTAATAACAGCCGGTATTATTATGTGCTGCATGTAATAACAGCCAGTATTATTATGTGCTGCATGTAATAACAGCCGGTATTATTATATGCTGTATGTAATAACAGCCGGTATTATTATGTGCTGCATGTAATAACAGCCGGTATTATTATGTTCTGCGTGAAATAACAACCAGTATTATTACGTGCTGCCTGTAATAAGAGCCGGTATTATTATGTTCTCCTTGTAATAACAGCCAGTATTATTACGTGCTGTGTGTAACAGCCGGTATTATTACCGTATATGCTGTATGTAATAACAGCCGGTATTATTATATGCTGCATGTAATAACAGCCAGTATTATTATATGCTGCATGCAATAAGAGCCAGTATTATTATATGCTGTATGTAATAAGAGCCGGTATTATTATGTGCTGCATGTAATAACAGCCGGTATTATTATGTTCTGCATGAAATGGTATACAATCGGGAAACCCGGCTGCCTTAATACCGACAGCCGGCTTCCCGATATATCTCAGCGAGGGTGAAATGCCGGACGTCTAGATGTAGACGCCTAACATTTCCCCGACGGCGGGAGACCGGCGCCCGGCATCTCGATTGAAGGGGGGGGAGGGTTAGGTTTAGGGCACCCGGGGGGGACTTAGGGTTAGGCACCCCCCGGGACGGTTAGGGTTAGGCTAGGGGGAGGGAGGGTTAGGCACCCCCGGGGGGGAAGGGGGGGTTAGGGTTAGGCACTTGGGGGGGAGGTTAGGGTTAGGCACCCCTAAGGAGGGTTAGGTTAGACAATACTTACCTTAGCGACGATCGGGATTTCCAGCGCTATTGGAGTTCCGCTGCCGGGCTCTGCTCATTTGTTGGCCAGGCGTTGCCGGGAATCGAACAATATTTCACACCGATTCCGCGTGAAATAACTACCGGTATTATTACGTGCTGTATGTAACAGCCGGTATAATTATGTTCTGCGTGTAATAACAGCCGGTATTATTACATGCTGCGTGTAAGAACAGTCGGTATTATTACATGCTGCGTGTAAGAACAGTCGGTATTATTACATACTGTGTGTAAGACCAGTCGGTATTATTACATACTGTGTGTAAGACCAGCCGGTACTATTACATACTGCGTGTAAGAACAGACGGTATTATTACATGCTGCGTGTAAGAACAGATGGTATTATTACATGCTGCGTGTAAGAACAGACGGTATTATTACATACTGCGTGTAAGAACAGACGGTATTATTATGTGCTGTGTGTAATAACAGCCGGTATCATTACGTGCTGTGTGTAAGAACAGACGGTATTATTACGTACTGCGTGTAAGAACAGACGGTATTATTACGTACTGCGTGTAAGAACAGTCGGTATTATTACGTGCTGCGTGTAAGAACAGACGGTATTATTACGTGCTGTGTGTAAGACCAGCCGGTATTATTACATGCTGCGTGTAAGACCAGCCGGTACTATTACATACTGCGTGTAAGAACAGCCGGTATTATTACATGCTGCGTGTAAGAGCAGCCGGTATTATTACGTGATGCGTGTAAGAACAGACGGTATTATTACATGCAGCGTGTAATAACAGCCGGTATTATTACATACTGCGTGTAAGAACAGCCGGTATTATTACATGCTGCGTGTAAGAACAGATGGTATTATTACATGCTGCGTGTAAGAACAGACGGTATTATTACATACTGCGTGTAAGAACAGACGGTATTATTATGTGCTGTGTGTAATAACAGCCGGTATTATTACGTACTGCGTGTAAGAACAGACGGTATTATTACGTACTGCGTGTAAGAACAGTCGGTATTATTACGTGCTGCGTGTAAGAACAGACGGTATTATTACGTGCTGTGTGTAAGACCAGCCGGTATTATTACATGCTGCGTGTAAGACCAGCCGGTACTATTACATACTGCGTGTAAGAACAGCCGGTATTATTACATGCTGCGTGTAAGAGCAGCCGGTATTATTACGTGATGCGTGTAAGAACAGACGGAATTATTACATGCAGCGTGTAATAACAGCCGGTATTATTACATACTGCGTGTAAGAACAGCCGGTATTATTACATGCTGCGTGTAATAACAGCCGGTATTATTACATACTGCGTGTAAGAACAGCCGGTATTATTATATACTGCGTGTAAGAACAGCCGGTATTATTACATGCTGCGTGTAAGAACAGTCGGTATTATTACATGCTGCGTGTAAGAACAGTCGGTATTATTACATACTGCGTGTAAGAACAGTCGGTATTATTACATACTGCGTGTAAAAGCAGCTGGTATTATTACGTGCTGCGTGTAAGATCAGCCTGTATTATTACATACTGCGTGTAAGAATAGACGGTATTATTACATACTGTGTGTAAGACCAGCCGGTATTATTACATGCTGCGTGTAAGAACAGACGGTATTATTATGTGCTGTGTGTAAGACCAGCCGGTATTATTACATACTGCGTGTAAGAACAGACGGTATTGTTACATACTGCGTGTAAGAACAGACGGTATTATTATGTGCTGTGTGTAATAACAGCCGGTATCATTACGTGCTGGGTGTAAGAACAGACGGTATTATTACGTACTGCGTGTAAGAACAGTCGGTATTATTACGTGCTGCGTGTAAGAACAGACGGTATTATTACGTGCTGTGTGTAAGACCAGCCGGTATTATTACATGCTGCGTGTAAGACCAGCCGGTACTATTACATGCTGCGTGTAAGAACAGCCGGTATTATTACATGCTGCGTGTAAGAGCAGCCGGTATTATTACGTGATGCGTGTAAGAACAGTCGGTATTATTACGTGCTGCGTGTAAGAACAGACGGTATTATTACGTACTGCGTGTAAGAACAGTCGGTATTATTACGTGCTGCGTGTAAGAACAGACGGTATTATTACGTGCTGTGTGTAAGACCAGCCGGTATTATTACATGCTGCGTGTAAGACCAGCCGGTACTATTACATGCTGCGTGTAAGAACAGCCGGTATTATTACATGCTGCGTGTAAGAGCAGCCGGTATTATTACGTGCTGTGTGTAAGACCAGCCGGTATTATTACATACTGCGTGTAAGACCAGCCGGTACTATTACATACTGCGTGTAAGAACAGCCGGTATTATTACATGCTGCGTGTAAGAGCAGCCGGTATTATTACGTGATGCGTGTAAGAACAGACGGTATTATTACATGCAGCGTGTAATAACAGCCGGTATTATTACATACTGCGTGTAAGAACAGCCGGTATTATTACATGCTGCGTGTAATAACAGCCGGTATTATTACATACTGCGTGTAAGAACAGCCGGTATTATTACATACTGCGTGTAAGAACAGCCGGTATTATTACATGCTGCGTGTAAGAACAGTCGGTATTATTACATGCTGCGTGTAAGAACAGTCGGTATTATTACATACTGCGTGTAAGAACAGTCTGTATTATTACATACTGCGTGTAAGAATAGACGGTATTATTACATACTGTGTGTAAGAACAGTCGGTATTATTACATACTGCGTGTAAGAACAGTCTGTATTATTACATACTGCGTGTAAGAACAGACGGTATTATTATGTGCTGTGTGTAAGACCAGCCGGTATTATTACATACTGCGTGTAAGAACAGACGGTATTATTACATACTGCGTGTAAGAACAGACGGTATTATTATGTGCTGTGTGTAATAACAGCCGGTATCATTACGTGCTGGGTGTAAGAACAGACGGTATTATTACGTACTGCGTGTAAGAACAGACGGTATTATTACGTACTGCGTGTAAGAACAGTCGGTATTATTACGTGCTGCGTGTAAGAACAGACGGTATTATTACGTGCTGTGTGTAAGACCAGCCGGTATTATTACATGCTGCGTGTAAGACCAGCCGGTACTATTACATACTGCGTGTAAGAACAGCCGGTATTATTACATGCTGCGTGTAAGAGCAGCCGGTATTATTACGTGATGCGTGTAAGAACAGACGGTATTATTACATGCAGCGTGTAATAACAGCCGGTATTATTACATACTGCGTGTAAGAACAGCCGGTATTATTACATGCTGCGTGTAATAACAGCCGGTATTATTACATACTGCGTGTAAGAACAGCCGGTATTATTACATACTGCGTGTAAGAACAGCCGGTATTATTACATGCTGCGTGTAAGAACAGTCGGTATTATTACATGCTGCGTGTAAGAACAGCCGGTATTATTACATGCTGCGTGTAAGATCAGCCTGTATTATTACATACTGCGTGTAAGAACAGATGGTATTATTACATGCTGCGTGTAAGAACAGACGGTATTATTACATACTGCGTGTAAGAACAGATGGTATTATTACATACTGCGTGTAAGAATAGACGGTATTATTACATACTGTGTGTAAGACCAGCCGGTACTATTACATACTGCGTGTAAGAACAGCCGGTATTATTACATGCTGCGTGTAAGAGCAGCCGGTATTATTACGTGATGCGTGTAAGAACAGACGGTATTATTACATGCAGCGTGTAATAACAGCCGGTATTATTACATACTGCGTGTAAGAACAGCCGGTATTATTACATGCTGCGTGTAATAACAGCCGGTATTATTACATACTGCGTGTAAGAACAGCCGGTATTATTACATACTGCGTGTAAGAACAGCCGGTATTATTACATGCTGCGTGTAAGAACAGTCGGTATTATTACATGCTGCGTGCAAGAACAGTCGGTATTATTACATACTGCGTGTAAGAACAGTCTGTATTATTACATACTGCGTGTAAGAATAGACGGTATTATTACATACTGTGTGTAAGAACAGTCGGTATTATTACATACTGCGTGTAAGAACAGTCTGTATTATTACATACTGCGTGTAAGAACAGACGGTATTATTACATACTGCGTGTAAGAACAGACGGTATTATTATGTGCTGTGTGTAATAACAGCCGGTATCATTACGTGCTGGGTGTAAGAACAGACGGTATTATTACGTACTGCGTGTAAGAACAGACGGTATTATTACGTACTGCGTGTAAGAACAGTCGGTATTATTACGTGCTGCGTGTAAGAACAGACGGTATTATTACGTGCTGTGTGTAAGACCAGCCGGTATTATTACATGCTGCGTGTAAGACCAGCCGGTACTATTACATACTGCGTGTAAGAACAGCCGGTATTATTACATGCTGCGTGTAAGAGCAGCCGGTATTATTACGTGATGCGTGTAAGAACAGACGGTATTATTACATGCAGCGTGTAATAACAGCCGGTATTATTACATACTGCGTGTAAGAACAGCCGGTATTATTACATGCTGCGTGTAAGAACAGTCGGTATTATTACATGCTGCGTGTAAGAACAGCCGGTATTATTACATACTGCGTGTAAGAACAGCCGGTATTATTACATGCTGCGTGTAATAACAGCCGGTATTATTACATACTGCGTGTAAGAACAGCCGGTATTATTACATACTGCGTGTAAGAACAGCCGGTATTATTACATGCTGCGTGTAAGAATAGTCGGTATTATCACATGCTGCGTGTAAGAACAGTCGGTATTATTACATACTGCGTGTAAGAACAGTCTGTATTATTACATACTGCGTGTAAGAATAGACGGTATTATTACATACTGTGTGTAAGAACAGTCGGTATTATTACATACTGCGTGTAAGAACAGTCTGTATTATTACATACTGCGTGTAAGAACAGACGGTATTATTATGTGCTGTGTGTAAGACCAGCCGGTATTATTACATACTGCGTGTAAGAACAGACGGTATTATTACATACTGCGTGTAAGAACAGACGGTATTATTACGTGCTGGGTGTAATAACAGCCGGTATCATTACGTGCTGGGTGTAAGAACAGACGGTATTATTACGTACTGCGTGTAAGAACAGACGGTATTATTACGTACTGCGTGTAAGAACAGTCGGTATTATTACGTGCTGCGTGTAAGAACAGAGGGTATTATTACGTGCTGTGTGTAAGACCAGCCGGTATTATTACATGCTGCGTGTAAGACCAGCCGGTACTATTACATACTGCGTGTAAGAACAGCCGGTATTATTACATGCTGCGTGTAAGAGCAGCCGGTATTATTACGTGATGCGTGTAAGAACAGACGGTATTATTACATGCAGCGTGTAATAACAGCCGGTATTATTACATACTGCGTGTAAGAACAGCCGGTATTATTACATGCTGCGTGTAATAACAGCCGGTATTATTACATACTGCGTGTAAGAACAGCCGGTATTATTACATACTGCGTGTAAGAACAGCCGGTATTATTACATGCTGCGTGTAAGAACAGTCGGTATTATTACATGCTGCGTGTAAGAACAGCCGGTATTATTACATGCTGCGTGTAAGAACAGTCGGTATTATTACATGCTGCGTGTAAAAGCAGCTGGTATTATTACGTGCTGCGTGTAAGACCAGCCGGTACTATTACATGCTGCGTGTAAGAACAGACGGTATTATTACATACTGCGTGTAAGAACAGATGGTATTATTACATACTGCGTGTAAGAACAGCCGGTATTATTACATGCTGCGTGTAAGAACAGTCGGTATTATTACATGCTGCGTGTAAGAACAGCCGGTATTATTACATGCTGCGTGTAAGAACAGTCGGTATTATTACATACTGCGTGTAAAAGCAGCTGGTATTATTACGTGCTGCGTGTAAGATCAGCCTGTATTATTACATACTGCGTGTAAGAACAGATGGTATTATTACATGCTGCGTGTAAGAACAGACGGTATTATTACATACTGCGTGTAAGAACAGATGGTATTATTACATACTGCGTGTAAGAATAGACGGTATTATTACATACTGTGTGTAAGACCAGCCGGTACTATTACATACTGCGTGTAAGAACAGCCGGTATTATTACATGCTGCGTTTAAGAGCAGCCGGTATTATTACGTGATGCGTGTAAGAACAGACGGTATTATTACATGCAGCGTGTAATAACAGCCGGTATTATTACATACTGCGTGTAAGAACAGCCGGTATTATTACATGCTGCGTGTAATAACAGCCGGTATTATTACATACTGCGTGTAAGAACAGCCGGTATTATTACATACTGCGTGTAAGAACAGCCGGTATTATTACATGCTGCGTGTAAGAACAGTCGGTATTATTACATGCTGCGTGTAAGAACAGTCGGTATTATTACATACTGCGTGTAAGAACAGTCTGTATTATTACATACTGCGTGTAAGAATAGACGGTATTATTACATACTGCGTGTAAGAACAGCCGGTATTATTACATGCTGCGTGTAATAACAGCCGGTATTATTACATACTGCGTGTAAGAACAGCCGGTATTATTACATGCTGCGTGTAATAACAGCCGGTATTATTACATACTGCGTGTAAGAACAGCCGGTATTATTACATACTGCGTGTAAGAACAGCCGGTATTATTACATGCTGCGTGTAAGAACAGTCGGTATTATTACATGCTGCGTGTAAGAACAGCCGGTATTATTACATGCTGCGTGTAAGAACAGTCGGTATTATTACATGCTGCGTGTAAAAGCAGCTGGTATTATTACGTGCTGCGTGTAAGACCAGCCGGTACTATTACATGCTGCGTGTAAGAACAGACGGTATTATTACATACTGCGTGTAAGAACAGACGGTATTATTATGTGCTGTGTGTAAGACCAGCCGGTATTATTACATACTGCGTGTAAGAACAGACGGTATTATTACATACTGCGTGTAAGAACAGATGGTATTATTACATGCTGCGTGTAAGAACAGCCGGTATTATTACATACTGCGTGTCAGACCAGCCGGTATTATTACATGCTGCGTGTAAGACCAGCCGGTATGTCCCCTATATGCAGGGTAATGAAGCCCCCCACCTTGCATCGCAGGGATTTGTTCCTGGGTTGGATTCAGAGATGGAAACAAATCTCATTGTGACTGTCATTCCAGACGCAGCAGACTTGCGAAAATATGCTAATGACTCAGCCGCAGCCTTGAACATCGGAGTCATCAGTCGCACGTGTAATTAAGCCTCAGACAGAGCGGCTCTCCTAAGGCGCCGGGGTCTCTGCAGCTGCAAACTAATTCGCAGAGCCTCACTAGAGCACGCCCAGATGCTGGTCCCGAAACGCCTGCGTTTTTCTAAACCAGCCCCCCGTTACCTCCCCAAACGCAGACTACCTGTCATTCACATTGTGAACAAATCCTCCCAGGTAATGCAGTCGCTAACTCATCATTCTGCGTGCACTGTGCGGCTTTGACGCATGCACAGTGGCAAGAAATCGCTCCACTGCGTGCAACATCCACATTGCGCCCATCCCTGAATCCAGTCCTATGTACTAAGACTTATTAGATTATGGCCATAGCTGCGATCACCAACAGAGCAGCAAGGGCCTCGTCTTACCATCCTCAGGGGATATGTTCATGCAGTACCCTGATACATGTAACCATCCTTGTTACATAGGCTTCCCGGGGGGCTCTCGCCAGCAGTGGCCCCTTCATCTATAGGGCATTTCATCCTATATATAATTACAGGCATATCGGGGAGAAGTGAACCAGTGGAGAAGTTGCCCATAGCAACCAATCAGCTCTGAAGTAGCATTTATCAAGTACAGTCTATAAAATAATAGGTAGGAGCTGTACTCCACGCTTTTCACTGCTTGATAAATAGACCCCATATGAGGCCCATAATCTGCCCAATCTATAGGTGCCCATTCACTAGACGATTAAGTTGAGCGATTGAACGATAATGATATCGTTCAATCGTTCATAAATCGTTTGCAAAAATGTCTAAAACGACCAGCGATGCGCGCTCCCCTCATTGAGCAAACATGGTGGACAACGGGACGATAAAGTCAGGGTCAGCATGTCTGCAGATGATTGCGCCTATACAGAGTGACTGCTCGTTCTGTGCAGGCTCATCACAGACTGACAAACGACTGCACGATGACAATGTTGTCGTTTTGAGGTCTGCTAGTGGATGGGCAGCTTTAGACACAGAGGGACTGGACACTCGGCATCCAGTCCTCTTGTGGGAGGGGGGCGGGGGGTTTAGGGGAAGGGGTGCCTATAAACTCTTAGTAGGGAGATCTTTCTACCATACACCGAACCTGAAACCCGCAGAAGGAGGCACAGAATGTGGGCGGCAGATAAATGTACGGTAGAGGCGCATACAGTAACTACAAGTTCTTAATGGGCCTCCACTGTTCCTCCCGTGTCTATAATTTAATGTTCTTTTTACTTTTATCAGACAGATCAATGCAGCAGCTGCAAACACTGTACGAGGCAAAACCTTTCCAATTAGAGAATGTTCCCTGACTAAATGGCTGTGACAACATTAGGAGCGGATCAGGAAACCTCAACCTCATGTTATACCCGCTGGCCAGCTCAATCATGAGAAAACAGAGGTCAGGAGGGCACACACCAGGGTACAGCGCTGATGACCGGGGCATAAACCTCCATCATTTATCCCAACGCTGTTCTGTTACCTCTTCCTCCCCGTGTGGATCTGCCTCACATCTACTCGTACCTGATCCAATCTTGATGAGTCCATTGTGCTGGATGAAGATGGTGTCGTTGGTGAGATTTCCATGTATAATGACGGGATCACATGAATGCAGGTAGCTGGGAAAACACAGAACATTCCCCATCACACACACAGAACTCTACATTCCCCATCACACCAAGAACTCTACATTCCCCATCACACACCCAGAGCTCTACATTCCCCATCACACCAAGAACTCTACATTCCCCATCACACCAGAGCTCTACATTCCCCATCACACCCAGATCTCTACATTCCCCATCACACACCCAGATCTCTACATTCCCCATCACACCCAGAGCTCTACATTCTCCATCACACACCCAGAGCTCTACATTCTCCATCACACACCCAAAGCTCTACATTCCCCATCACACACCCAGATCTCTACATTCCCCATCACACACCCAGATGTCTACATTTCCCATCACACACCCAGATCTCTACATTCCCCATCACACACCCAGATCTCTACATTCCCATCACACAACCCAGAGCTCTACATTCTCCATCACACACCCAGATCTCTACATTCCCCATCACACACCCAGAACTCTACATTCCCCATCACACACCCAGAGCTCTACATTCCCCATCACACACCCAGAACTCTACATTTCCCATCACACCCAGAACTCTACATTCCCCATCACACACCCAGAACTCTACATTCCCCATCACACACCCAGATCTCTACATTCCCCATCACACACCCAGATCTCTACATTCCCCATCACACACCCATAACTCTACATTCCCCATCACACACCCAGAACTCAACATTCCCCATCACACACCCAGGACTCTACATTCCCCATCACACCAAGAACTCTACATTCCCCATCACACACCCAGAACTCTACATTCCCCATCACACACCCAGAACTCTACATTCCCCATCACACACCCAGAACTCTACATTCCCCATCACACACCCAGGACTCTACATTCCCCATCACACACCCAGGACTCTACATTCCCCATCACACATGTAAATTAGTAGTATCAACCTCTCCCTTACACATACATAGCGGTAATGCCAGTCTCCCCCGTAAACATACACAGCGGTAGTGCCAGTCTCCCCCGTACACATACACAGCGGTAGTGCCAGTCTCCCCTGTACACATACACAGCGGTAGTGCCAGTCTCCCCCGTACACATACACAGCGGTAGTGCCAGTCTCCCCCGTACACATACACAGCGGTAGTGCCAGTTTCCCCCGTACACATACACAGCGGTAGTGCCAGTCTCCCCCATACACATACACAGCGGTAGTGCCAATCCCCCTTACACTTACAGAACAAGTAGCAGTCTAATCCAATACACCAAGTTATTATAACCTGGGCTAGAAGACATCTCACCTTAACGCAGACAGGATCTGTGTGCACCATCTCTTCCACGCCTGTGATACAATGCAAAGTTACACACAAAGTCACACTAGTGTGAGCGGTCACTATTACACAACTATAAAGGTGAATGTGCGCCAGCCTTGAGCAGCGTTACAGGGCTGACCTGCAGAATGGGCCGTACTCTTATTACCACAGAATGGAGCTCAAGATGCGATCGTTCGCTGGCAAAAAGGGGCCGGATATTTAAAATAAGCGATAGTACTGCGTCGAGTAAGGACGCCCTCTATGTCTTAGCGAGCTACGGCAATCAGCGCTCACTAGTGTATAAAAACGCCCCCTTGCCACTCACACACACGTAATCTCCGGGAATTGTAGGATTAATCGGTAACATCGAGAGCCATGGGAGCAGCTCGCAGCCCTTGATGTTGCCTTTCCCCGCCGCGAGCACTGCGATCACTGCGGCCTGAAATACATGCAGGCGACGTGTACAATGACGCTACTTTGCTAATTATGCATACCCTTTAAACGGCGTTTTGGCGGCCTGACACGCCTGCGTTCGCAGCACCACTTCCCCGTTCACAAGCACCTTCCCCTGTTACCGCCCACAAACGGCGCTATCTGTCACTCATAGCAGTGGCCTGATAGTGGCTTACGAGCAACCAATATCAGATCGCAAATACTGGCTTGCGCACGCGCACTGCGAATTTTACACATGCGCAAATGGGCGAAAATCGCTCACAGCGAGCGAGCGCAACTTAGCGAGCGGGTCTGAATCAGATCCAAAATACCAAAGCAGTTCAGAAACCCCTTAATTCAAATCAATCGTATTTAGTAAAACAATCGCTAATTCATACATTTCATAAAATTCAGGCTGCTCATGGCAAGACATGGGGCATTATTCAGACCCGCTCGCAAGCGGGTCGATGGCCGGGTAGTGTGCGCAAGCCCCGGAGCGAGAGAGAAATTCTCTCGCTCCAGGGCTCGCTACAAACGGGGCGGCTGTCGATGTTGATTGACAGCTCTCCCCGTTTTGTAGGCGAGGAGGGGGGGTGGCTGGCCAAACGGAGGCGTTCCCGAAGGAACGCCTGCCGTTTGGGGACGGCCCTACTGACATCACGAGTGATGTCAGTAGTGAGCTTCCAGCTCTATTAGAGCCAGAAGCTCACTGGGGCTTGCGGCAGACGAGACCCTACCACAAGGGTCTCGTCGCAAGCCCGATGGTCGCGACCATCACTTGGCCGCTCGCTAAGGCTGTGGGTGGTCACCAACAGCTTAGCAAGCGCTTCAGACCTGCGAGCGGGTCTGAATCAGGGCCATGGTGAAATATCGGAGTTGGAATGGTGCATGATAGTGGATGCTCGGCCAATAGGACATTCCGTTTCCTGAGTTGTGCGGAGATTCAGCACTCCTCAATCTATGGTGCAGCGTGTCTACCTGGAATACCTCATCGAAGGCATTGCCACCCACTGTGGACAGCGCAGTGGCCGATCGCAGTTGCTTAATGATCGCAGCCAGTGGCATCGGTTTAATTCACATTCAATGCAAAGGTACCAGCAGGCAGGGGCATTTTAAGAGAAGAGGGGGCTTGTGTACAGACTGAGTGCGGCCCCCTCCTCCCTGGCAGCACAGTAGATCCTGGCTTGGTGCGAGAATCTACTACGCATGAGCGGGTCTCCGGGAAAATGTCACCAGCACCTTACTCCCGGGAACATCTCTACTGTGCATGCACAAGTCTCCGGGAAAATGGCACCTACACCTTACTCCCGAGTACATCTCTACTGCGCATGTACAAGTCACCAGGAAAATGGCACCTGCACCTTACTCCCGGGGACATCTCTACTGTGCATGTACAAGTCTCCGGGAAAATGTCACCAGCACCTTACTCCCGGGAACATCTCTACTGCGCATGCACAAGTCTCCGGGAAAATGGCACCTGCGCCTTACTCCCGAGGACATCTATACTGCGCATGTACAAGTCACCAGGAAAATGGCACCTGCACCTTACTCCCGGGGACATCTCTACTGCGCATGCACAAGTCTCCGGGATAATGGCACCTGCACCTTACTCCCAGGGTCATCTCTACTGCGCATATACAAGTCACCAGGAAAATGGCACCTGCACCTTACTCCCGGGAACATCTCTACTGTGCATGTACAAGTCACCGGGAAAATGTCACCAGCACCTTACTCCCGGGAACATCTATACTGCGCATGCACAAGTCACCGAGAAAATGGCACCTGCACCTTACTCCCGGGAACATCTCTACTGCGCATGCACAAGTCTCCGGGAAAATGGCACCTGCACCTTACTCTCGAGTACATCTCTACTGCGCATGTACAAGTCTCCGGGAAAATGGCACCTGCGCCTTACTCCCGGGGTACATCTCTACTGCGCATGCACAAGTCACCGGGAAAATGGCAGCTGCCCTTTACTCCCAGGGTACATCTCTACTGCGTATGCACAAGTCACCGGGAAAATGGCACCTGCACCTTACTCCCGGGGACATCTCTACTGCGCATGCACAAGTCACCGGGAAAATGGCACCTGCACTTTACTCCAGGAGACATCTATACTGCACATGCACAAGTCTCCGGGAAAATGGCACCTGCCCCTTACTCCCGGGAACATCTCTACTGTGCATGCACAAGTCACCAGGAAAATGGCACCTGCACCTTACTCCCGAGGACATCTCTACTGCGCATGCACAAGTCTCCGGGAAAATGGCACCTGCACCTTACTCCCGGGGACATCTCTACTGTGCATGCACAAGTCTCCAGGAAAATGGCACCTGCACCTTACTCTCGAGTACATCTCTACTGCGCATGTACAAGTCACCAGGAAAATGGCACCTGCGCCTTACTCCCGGGGACATCTATACTGCGTATGTACAAGTCACCAGGAAAATGGCACCTGCACCTTACTCCCAGGGACATCTCTACTGCGCATGCACAACTCTCCGAGAAAATGGCAGCTGCACCTTACTCCCGGGGACAACTGTACTGCGAATGCACAACTCACCGGGAAAATGGCACCTGCCCCTTACTCCCGGGGTACATCTCTACTGCGCATGCACAAGTCACCAGGTAAATGGCACCTGCACCTTACTCCCGGGGACATCTCTACTGCGCATGCACAAGTCACCAGGAAAATGGCACCTGCACCTTACTCCCGGGGTCATCGCTACTGCGCATGTACAAGTCTCCGGGAAAATGGCTCCTGCCCCTTACTCCCGGGGACATCTCTACTGCACATGTACAAGTCTCCGGGAAAATGGCAGCTGCCCCTTACTCCCGGGGTACATCTATACTGCACATGCACAAGTCTCCGGGAAAATGGCAGCTGCACCTTACTCCCGGGGACATCTCTACTGCGTATGTACAGGTCACCGGGTAAATGGCACCTGCCCCTTACTCCGGAGACATCTCTACTGCGCATGCACAAGTCACCGGGAAAATGGCACCTGCACCTTACTCCCGGGGACATTTCTACTGCGCAAGTACAAGTCAACGGGAAAATGGCACCTGCGCTTTACTCCCGGGGTACATCTCTACTGCGCATGCACAAGTCACCGGGAAAATGGCAGCTGCCCCTTACTCCGGGGACATCTCTACTGCGCATGCACAAGTCACCGGGAAAATGGCACCTGCACCTTACTCCCGGGGACAGCTCTACTGCGCATGCACAAGTCACCGGGAAAATGGCACCTGCACCTTACTCCCGGGGACATCTCTACTGCGCATGCACAAGTCACCGGGAAAATGGCACGTGCACCTTACTCCCGGGGACATCTCTACTGCGCATGCACAAGTCACCAGGAAAATGGCACCTGTACCTTACTCCCTGGGACATCTCTACTGCGCATGCACAAGTCACCAGGACAATGGCACCTGCACCTTACTCCCGGGGACATTTCTACTGCGCATGCACAAGTCACCAGGAAAATGGAAGCTGCACCTTACTCCCGGGGACAACTCTATTGCTCATGCACAAGTCATCAGGAAAAAGGCACCTGCACCTTACTCCCTGGGACATCTATACTGCGCATGCACAAGTCACCGGGAAAATGGCACCTGCACCTTACTCCCGGGAACATCTATACTGTGCATGCACAAGTCACCAGGAAAATGGGTGCCACAATTTTCCCTGTGATTTTTGCAGCTCCAGCCAGAAAATACCTGCAAATAGTAAGTATCCCCCAGATGTACTATGGATGGATCTCTGATATCTGCTACATTCCCTCAATATCCGCCAGTAGCTGCAACCTCCATAGGTTTCTATAGGGGATGCGATGCTGTCAGATTTACCAAACTCCGTAATGCAAACCATTCTGGAGTCTGGTCCCCGCAGGAGGGGTCTCCTGTGCTCACAGACTCTAAGAGTATGGGCCCTAATGTAATAGGGTGAGAGTGTAGAGAATGTGGGAGATTAGCAGTAACCTCTCACACTGTTACATTAGCCGAGTTTTATCTTCACAATGGGAAAATATCTGGATGAGAATTTAAATCGTTAGAGTTTCTTGAGTCTAAAAACTTGTGAGTTTATATTTTATATGACGCTATTACATTGGGCGAGTTTTATCAGTGTCAGAGGTTAACGCTAAACTCTCACATTGTCTAAACTCTCGCCCTATTACATCTGGCCCTATATCGGATTACTAATACTAAGGGGTCTATTCACCAATCATGTCGATGGTATGAACACTTTCAGCCAACATCGTCACTATTATTTACATTTTCTCCCAAGTGTTCCCCTCTATGCAGGAAAAAGTATCTCAGGACAGCAGTTGCGTTGACATACTGTCTGTGCGAAGTCCCCGCAGGCAGTCATTCCGGTGGTCAAAAAAAAAAAAAAAAATATATATATATATATAAACTAGTGTTCCCTCTAGCTCCGGCGGGAGGCAGGGCGCCGGAGCTAGAGAGGGCATGCCCGTGCGCGCGCCTTAGGTGCGCGCGTGACCGAGAAGGGGGTGTGGTCATCGGAAAAGGGGGCATGTCTATAAGACGCATCCCCTTTTCGTCACTCTTGGGGGCGTGCCCGGCACTTACGGACACGCCGGGCAGCCCCCAAGCCCTGCAGACAGGGAGAATAGACGCCGGGCGCATGCGCCCGGCGTCTATTCTCCGGTGGTGACCGGGTCACCGCATGTTTCTCCACCCGCGGGACACTGCGTCCCGCGGGTGAGAACGGCTCCCGCAGGCTGTGAGGGCAGGGCGCTTTTTGCCCTCCTCCTGGAGGGCAGGGTGCTTTTTGCCCTCCAGAATGAGGGCAGGGCGCCGCGCCCCGCTAAAACAGCCTAGCGGGAACGCTATAAATAATGCTGGTGAGGCGGCACTCGTGGGTTTTTGAAAAGTAAGAGTCAAAGACACTGGGTCTGGTCCAACGTTTCAGTCCTTCCGGACTTTTATCAAGAACACACAGAACATACAAATAAGACATACCTTTATAGACAAGTCAGCCCACTCACCGCCACCTTCCACGTGCCTCCGTGAAATCCCCGCCGACGTCATCACCACGGGACAAGGGAGCTGCCGCGTCACAGTCGCGGCTGGATGACATCACCCTCTTTCCGTCTCCCAGGCAACGCATGGCAGCGAAGGAACACAGACACACGGGCGGCTGCGGGAGACCTGGGCTTAACAATTAAAACATGAAAATCACATTATAAAATGAGCATCATCACCTTGCAATGGTGCCACGTCCTCCGACTCCATCAATAGTAAAAAAATCCACATTGTTTAATAACACCAATACGAAAAAATAATAAAAAACTGCAACCATTAATAAACCTCCAAAAAGCACCATTCTCATGGTGCTTTTTGGAGGTTTATTAATGGTTGCAGTTTGGAGTCGGAGGACGTGGCACCATTGCAAGGTGATGATGCTCATTTTATAATGTGATTTTCATGTTTTAATTGTTAAGCCCAGGTCTCCCGCAGCCGCCCGTGTGTCTGTGTTCCTCCGCTGCCATGCGTTGCCTGGGAGACGGAAAGCAGGTGATGTCATCCAGCCGCGATGGTGACGCGGCAGCTCCCTTGTCCCGTGGTGATGACGTCGGTGGGGATTTTTCTCGGACGCACGTGGAAGGTGGCGGTGAGTGGGCTGACTTGTCTATAAAGGTATGCCTTATTTGTATGTTCTGTGTGTTCTTGATAAAAGTCCGGAAGGACTGAAACGTTGGACCAGACCCAGTGTCTTTGACTCTTACTTTACAAAAACCCACGAGTGCCGCCTCACCAGCATTGTTTACATTAAGGACACGTGAGTGGCCCCAGGAGGGCACGGGGTACTGATATCTTTGTGTTACGTTCTGGAGTGCCGGCATTAGCAATACATATATATATATATACATACACACACACACACTGGATTCTATTAATACTGACTTGGGATGTAACTGCTATAGGGGATTATTACTCTTTGCCCCTCTATATGTGATGTTATTGCTTCGAGGGGCCAGGTCTGGATTCCGCTCAGCAGAATAATTAGGGGAAGTCCTGTACAGTGACCGTTCATGCCCCAGCATAAGATACAGGGGCATTGTCACAATATTCACCCTCATTTAGTAACTACGAGAGAACAGGAGCAGCACACACTCACCTTAGCATTCATCGTTTTACGATTTTTCTTCGTCTTCTTCAGGAATTGCCTCAGACTCCCAGAAGAGACATATTCTGTTATAAAGACCACCTGAGGAGAGAGACCCAAATTATACACAGGCGAGCCCCACTCAGTCTGTCAGTGTCACACATACACAGCAGAGGGGCTACCCCAGTCTGTCACACATACACAGGAGAGGGGCTTCCCCAGTCTGTCACAGTAACACATACACAGGAGAGGGGCTTCCCCAGTCTGTCACTGTCACACATACACAGGAGAGGGGACTCCCCCAGTCTGTCACAGTCACACATACACAGGAGAGGGGCTCCCCCAGTCTGTCACAGTCACACATACACAGGAGAGGGGCTCCCCCAGTCTGTCACAGTCACACATACACAGGAGAGGGGCTTCCCCAGTCTGTCACACATACCCAGGAGAGGGGCTTCCCCAGTCTGTCACAGTCACACATACACAGGAGAGGGGCTCCCCCAGTCTGTCACACATACACAGGAGAGGGGTTCCCCCAGTCTGTCACAGTCACACATACACAGAAGAAGGGCTTCCCCAGTCTGTCACAGTCACACATACACAGGAGAGGGGCTCCCCCAGTCTGTCACAGTCACACATACACAGAAGAGGGGCTCCCCCAGTCTGTCACACACACACAGGAGAGGGGCTCCCCCAGTCTGTCACAGTCACACAAGAGAGGGGCTCCCCCAGTCTGTCACAGTCACACAAGAGAGGGGCTCCCCCAGTCTGTCAGTGTCATACAGTAGAGATGGGCTCATAGTTATCTGTCCCATAGATGGCGCTCTCACTCGTGCTGATGTCTCCTTCACATCCAGCCAATACTTGTGGAACTTCACTACATTTGGATGGTCAACAACCATTAGGTTCTGAAACATGGTGCGAATCTTCTCCTGCGAGAGAGAAACAGACGTGTGAGTAAGAGAGATGGAGGAAAGCGACAGAGCCCCTGCCTGACTGATAATGTTACACACAGACATAATCACTATTCTCCTCCCTCAGTCACTGTGAGAAGAGCTGTGACACAAGGTAATGGGGAGAGAGTGTGTTACACACAGCCATGATCACACAGCACCTTCTCCCTCAGTCATTGTGAGGAGAGCTGTGACACAAGGTAAGGAGGAGAGAGTGTGTTACACACAGCCATGATCACACAGCACCTCCTCCCTCAGTCACTGTGAGGAGAGCTGTGACACAAGGTAAGGGGGAGAGAGTGTGTTACACACAGCCATAATCACACAGCACCTCCTCCCTCAGTCACAGTGAGGAGAGCTGTAACACAAGGTAAGGAGGAGAGTGTGTGTTACACACAGCCATGATCACACAGCACCTTCTCCCTCAGTCACTGTGAGGAGAGCTGTGACACAAGGTAAGGAGGAGAGAGTGCGTTACACACAGCCATGATCACACAGCACCTCCTCCCTCAGTCACTGTGAGGAGAGCTGTGACACAAGGTAAGGAGGAGAGAGTGCGTTACACACAGCCATGATCACACAGCACCTTCTCCCTCAGTCACTGTGAGGAAAGCTGTGACACAAGGTAAGGGGGAGAGAGTGTGTTACACACAGCCATGATCACACAGCACCTTCTCCCTCAGTCACTGTGAGGAGAGCTGTGACACAAGGTAAGGAGGAGAGAGTGTGTTACACACAGCCATGATCACACAGCACCTCCTCCCTCAGTCACTGTGAGGAGAGCTGTGACACAAGGTAAGGAGGAGAGAGTGCGTTACACACAGCCATGATCACACAGCACCTCCTCCCTCAGTCACTGTGTGGAGAGCTGTGACACAAGGTAATGGGGAGAGAGTGTGTTACACACAGCCATGCTCACTAATCTCCTCCCTCAGTCACTGTGAGGAGAGCTGTGACACAAGGTAACGGGGAGAGAGTGTGTTACACACAGCCATGATCACACAGCACCTTCTCCCTCAGTCACTGTGAGGAGAGCTGTGACACAAGGTAATGGGGAGAGAGTGTGTAACACAAAACCATGAACACTATTCTCCTCCCTCAGTCACTGTGAGGAGAGCTGTGACACAAGGTAATGGGGAGAGAGTGTGTTACACACAGCCATGATCACTAATCTCCTCCCTCAGTCACTGTGAGGAGAGCTGTGACACAAGGTAACGGGGAGAGAGTGTGTTACACACAGCCATGATCACACAGCACCTCCTCCCTCAGTCACTGTGAGGAGAGCTGTGACACAAGGTAAGGAGGAGAGAGTGTGTTACACACAGCCATGATCACACAGCACCTCCTCCCTCAGTCACTGTGAGGAGAGCTGTGACACAAGGTAAGGGGGAGAGAGTGTGTTACACACAGCCATGATCACACAGCACCTCCTCCCTCAGTCACTGTGAGGAGAGCTGTGACACAAGGTAAGGAGGAGAGTGTGTGTTACACACAGCCATGATCACACAGCACCTTCTCCCTCAGTCACTGTGAGGAGAGCTGTGACACAAGGTAAGGAGGAGAGAGTGCGTTACACACAGCCATGATCACACAGCACCTCCTCCCTCAGTCACTGTGAGGAGAGCTGTGACACAAGGTAAGGAGGAGAGAGTGCGTTACACACAGCCATGATCACACAGCACCTTCTCCCTCAGTCACTGTGAGGAAAGCTGTGACACAAGGTAAGGGGGAGAGAGTGTGTTACACACAGCCATGATCACACAGCACCTTCTCCCTCAGTCATTGTGAGGAGAGCTGTGACACAAGGTAAGGAGGAGAGAGTGTGTTACACACAGCCATGATCACACAGCACCTCCTCCCTCAGTCACTGTGAGGAGAGCTGTGACACAAGGTAAGGGGGAGAGAGTGTGTTACACACAGCCATAATCACACAGCACCTCCTCCCTCAGTCACAGTGAGGAGAGCTGTAACACAAGGTAAGGAGGAGAGTGTGTGTTACACACAGCCATGATCACACAGCACCTTCTCCCTCAGTCACTGTGAGGAGAGCTGTGACACAAGGTAAGGAGGAGAGAGTGCGTTACACACAGCCATGATCACACAGCACCTCCTCCCTCAGTCACTGTGAGGAGAGCTGTGACACAAGGTAAGGAGGAGAGAGTGCGTTACACACAGCCATGATCACACAGCACCTTCTCCCTCAGTCACTGTGAGGAAAGCTGTGACACAAGGTAAGGGGGAGAGAGTGTGTTACACACAGCCATGATCACACAGCACCTTCTCCCTCAGTCACTGTGAGGAGAGCTGTGACACAAGGTAAGGAGGAGAGAGTGTGTTACACACAGCCATGATCACACAGCACCTCCTCCCTCAGTCACTGTGAGGAGAGCTGTGACACAAGGTAAGGAGGAGAGAGTGCGTTACACACAGCCATGATCACACAGCACCTCCTCCCTCAGTCACTGTGTGGAGAGCTGTGACACAAGGTAATGGGGAGAGAGTGTGTTACACACAGCCATGCTCACTAATCTCCTCCCTCAGTCACTGTGAGGAGAGCTGTGACACAAGGTAACGGGGAGAGAGTGTGTTACACACAGCCATGATCACACAGCACCTTCTCCCTCAGTCACTGTGAGGAGAGCTGTGACACAAGGTAATGGGGAGAGAGTGTGTAACACAAAACCATGAACACTATTCTCCTCCCTCAGTCACTGTGAGGAGAGCTGTGACACAAGGTAATGGGGAGAGAGTGTGTTACACACAGCCATGATCACTAATCTCCTCCCTCAGTCACTGTGAGGAGAGCTGTGACACAAGGTAACGGGGAGAGAGTGTGTTACACACAGCCATGATCACACAGCACCTCCTCCCTCAGTCACTGTGAGGAGAGCTGTGACACAAGGTAAGGAGGAGAGAGTGTGTTACACACAGCCATGATCACACAGCACCTCCTCCCTCAGTCACTGTGAGGAGAGCTGTGACACAAGGTAAGGGGGAGAGAGTGTGTTACACACAGCCATGATCACACAGCACCTCCTCCCTCAGTCACTGTGAGGAGAGCTGTGACACAAGGTAAGGAGGAGAGTGTGTGTTACACACAGCCATGATCACACAGCACCTTCTCCCTCAGTCACTGTGAGGAGAGCTGTGACACAAGGTAAGGAGGAGAGAGTGCGTTACACACAGCCATGATCACACAGCACCTCCTCCCTCAGTCACTGTGAGGAGAGCTGTGACACAAGGTAAGGAGGAGAGAGTGCGTTACACACAGCCATGATCACACAGCACCTTCTCCCTCAGTCACTGTGAGGAAAGCTGTGACACAAGGTAAGGGGGAGAGAGTGTGTTACACACAGCCATGATCACACAGCACCTTCTCCCTCAGTCACTGTGAGGAGAGCTGTGACAGAAGGTAAGGAGGAGAGAGTGTGTTACACACAGCCATGATCACACAGCACCTCCTCCCTCAGTCACTGTGAGGAGAGCTGTGACACAAGGTAAGGAGGAGAGAGTGCGTTACACACAGCCATGATCACACAGCACCTCCTCCCTCAGTCACTGTGTGGAGAGCTGTGACACAAGGTAATGGGGAGAGAGTGTGTTACACACAGCCATGCTCACTAATCTCCTCCCTCAGTCACTGTGAGGAGAGCTGTGACACAAGGTAATGGGGAGAGAGTGTGTTACACACAGCCATGATCACTAATATCCTCCCTCAGTCACTGTGAGGAGAGCTGTGACACAAGGTAACGGGGAGAGAGTGTGTTACACACAGCCATGATCACACAGCACCTTCTCCCTCAGTCACTGTGAGGAGAGCTGTGACACAAGGTAAGGAGGAGAGAGTGTGTTACACACAGCCATGATCACACAGCACCTCCTCCCTCAGTCACTGTGAGGAGAGCTGTGACACAAGGTAAGGAGGAGAGAGTGCGTTACACACAGCCATGATCACACAGCACCTCCTCCCTCAGTCACTGTGTGGAGAGCTGTGACACAAGGTAATGGGGAGAGAGTGTGTTACACACAGCCATGCTCACTAATCTCCTCCCTCAGTCACTGTGAGGAGAGCTGTGACAGAAGGTAATGGGGAGAGAGTGTGTTACACACAGCCATGATCACACAGCACCTTCTCCCTCAGTCACTGTGAGGAGAGCTGTGACACAAGGTAATGGGGAGAGAGTGTGTTACACAAAGCCATGAACACTATTCTCCTCCCTCAGTCACTGTGACACAAGGTAATGGGGAGAGAGTGTGTTACACACAGCCATGATCACTAATCTCATCCCTCAGTCACTGTGAGGAGAGCTGTGACACAAGGTAACGGGGAGAGAGTGTGTTACACACAGCCATGATCACACAGCACCTTCTCCCTCAGTCACTGTGAGGAGAGCTGTGACACAAGGTAAGGAGGAGAGAGTGTGTTACACACAGCCATGATCACACAGCACCTCCTCCCTCAGTCACTGTGAGGAGAGCTGTGACACAAGGTAAGGAGGAGAGAGTGTGTTACACACAGCCATGATCACACAGCACCTCCTCCCTCAGTCACTGTGAGGAGAGCTGTGACACAAGGTAAGGGGGAGAGAGTGTGTTACACACAGCCATGATCACACAGCACCTCCTCCCTCAGTCACTGTGAGGAGAGCTGTAACACAAGGTAAGGAGGAGAGTGTGTGTTACACACAGCCATGATCACACAGCACCTTCTCCCTCAGTCACTGTGAGGAGAGCTGTGACACAAGGTAAGGAGGAGAGAGTGCGTTACACACAGCCATGATCACACAGCACCTCCTCCCTCAGTCACTGTGAGGAGAGCTGTGACACAAGGTAAGGAGGAGAGAGTGCGTTACACACAGCCATGATCACACAGCACCTTCTCCCTCAGTCACTGTAAGGAAAGCTGTGACACAAGGTAAGGGGGAGAGAGTGTGTTACACACAGCCATGATCACACAGCACCTCCCTCAGTCACTGTGAGGAGAGCTGTGACACAAGGTAAGGAGGAGAGAGTGTGTTACACACAGCCATGATCACACAGCACCTCCTCCCTCAGTCACTGTGAGGAGAGCTGTGACACAAGGTAAGGAGGAGAGAGTGCGTTACACACAGCCATGATCACACAGCACCTCCTCCCTCAGTCACTGTGTGGAGAGCTGTGACACAAAGTAATGGGGAGAGAGTGTGTTACACACAGCCATGCTCACTAATCTCCTCCCTCAGTCACTGTGAGGAGAGCTGTGACACAAGGTAACAGGGAGAGAGTATGTTACACACAGCCATGATCACACAGCACCTTCTCCCTCAGTCACTGTGAGGAGAGCTGTGACACAAGGTAATGGGGAGAGAGTGTGTTACACAAAGCCATGAACACTATTCTCCTCCCTCAGTCACTGTGAGGAGAGCTGTGACACAAGGTAATGGGGAGAGAGTGTGTTTCACACAGCCATGATCACTAATCTCCTCCCTCAGTCACTGTGAGGAGAGCTGTGACACTAGGTAACGGGGAGAGAGTGTGTTACACACAGCCATGATCACACAGCACCTTCTCCCTCAGTCATGGTGAGGAGAGCGTGCGTTATACACAGCCATGATCACACTGCACCTCCTCCCTCAGTCACTGTGAAGAGAGCTGTGACACAAGGTAAGGAGGAGAGAGTGTGTTACACACAGCCATGATCACACAGCACCTCCTCCCTCAGTCACTGTGAGGAGAGCTGTGACACAAGGTAACGGGGAGAGAGTGTGTTACACACAGCCATAATCACACAGCACCTCCTCACTCAGTCACTGTGAGGAGAGCTGTGACACAAGGTAACGGGGAGAGAGTGTGTTACACACAGCCATGATCACACAGCACCTTCTCCCTCAGTCACTGTGAGGAGAGCTGTGACACAAGGTAATGGGGAGAGAGTGTGTTACACACAGCCATGATCACTAATCTCCTTCCTCAGTCACTGTGAGGAGAGCTGTGACACAAGGTAATGGGGAGAGAGTGTGCGTTACACAGCCATGATCACACAGCACCTCCTCCCTCAGTCATGGTGAGGAGAGCTGTAACACAAGGTAAGGAGGAGAGAGTGCGTTACACACAGCCATGATCACACAGCACCTCCTCCCTCAGTCACTGTGAGGAGAGCTGTGACACAAGGTAAGGAGGAGAGAGTGTGTTACACACAGCCATGATCACACAGCACCTCCTCCCTCAGTCACTGTGAGGAGAGCTGAGACACAAGGTAAGGAGGAGAGAGTGCGTTACACACAGCCATGATCACACAGCACCTTCTCCCTCAGTCACTGTGAGGAGAGCTGTGACACAAGGTAAGGAAGAGAGAGTGTGTTACACACAGCCATGATCACACAGCACCGTCTCCCTCAGTCACTGTGAGGAGAGCTGTGACACAAGGTAATGGGGAGAGAGTGTGTTACACAAAGCCATGAACACTATTCTCCCTCAGTCACTGTGAGGAGAGCTGTGACACAAGGTAATGGGGAGAGAGTGTGTTACACACAGCGATGATCACTAATCTCCCTCAGTCACTGTGAGGAGAGCTGTGACACAAGGTAACGGGGAGAGAGTGTGTTACACACAGCCATAATCACACAGCACCTCCTCACTCAGTCACCGTGAGGAGAGCTGTGACACAAGTTAAGGGGGAGAGAGTGTGTTACACACAGCCATGATCACACAGCACCTTCTCCCTCAGTCACTGTGAGGAGAGCTGTGACACAAGGTAATGGGGAGAGAGTGTGTTACACACAGCCATAATCACTATTCTCCTCCCTCAGTCACTGTGAGGAGAGCTGTGACACAAGGTAAGGGGGAGAGAGTGTGTTACACACAGCCATGATCACACAGCACCTTCTCCCTCAGTCACTGTGAGGAGAGCTGTGACACAAGGTAAGGAGGAGAGAGTGCGTTACACACAGCCATGATCACACAGCACCTCCTCCCTCAGTCACTGTGTGGAGAGCTGTGACACAAGGTAATGGGAGAGAGTGTGTTACACACAGCCATGATCACACAGCACCTCCTCCCTCAGTCACTGTGAGGAGAGCTGTTACACAAGGTAAGGGGGAGAGAGTGTGTTACACAAAGCCATGAACACTATTCTCCTCCCTCAGTCACTGTGAGGAGAGCTGTGACACAAGGTAACGGGGAGAGAGTGTGTTACACACAGCCATAATCACACAGCACCTCCTCACTCAGTCACTGTGAGGAGAGCTGTGACACAAGGTAAGGGGGAGAGAGTGTGTTACACACAGCCATGATCACACAGCACCTTCTCCCTCAGTCACTGTGAGGAGAGCTGTGACACAAGGTAATGGGGAGAGAGTGTGTTACACACAGCCATGATCACACAGCACCTCCTCCCTCAGTCACTGTGAGGAGAGCTGTGACAAGGTAAGGGGGAGAGAGTGTGTTAACACACAGCCATGATCACTATTCTCCTCCCTCAGTCACTGTGAGGAGAGCTGTAACACAAGGTAAGGGGGAGAGAGTGTGTTACACACAGCCATGATCACACAGCACCTTCTCCCTCAGTCACTGTGAGGAGAGCTGTGACACAAGGTAATGGGGAGAGAGTGTGTTACACACAGCCATGATCACTTATCGCCTTCCTCAGTCACTGTGAGGAGAGCTGTAACACAAGGTAATGGGGAGAGAGTGTGCGTTACACACAGCCATGATCACACAGCACCTCCTCCCTCAGTCATGGTGAGGAGAGCTGTAACAAGGTAACGGGGAGAGAGTGTGTTACACACAGCCATAATCACACAGCACCTCCTCACTCAGTCACTGTGAGGAGAGCTGTGACACAAGGTAAGGGGGAGAGAGTGTGTTACACACAGCCATGATCACACAGCACCATCTCCCTCAGTCACTGTGAGGAGAGCTGTGACACAAGGTAATGGGGAGAGAGTGTGTTACACACAGCCATGATCACACAGCACCTCCTCCCTCAGTCACTGTGAGGAGAGCTGTGACACAAGGTAAGGGGGAGAGAGTGTGTTACACACAGCCATGATCACACAGCACCTCCTCCCTCAGTCACTGTGAGGAGAGCTGTGACACAAGGTAAGGAGGAGAGTGTGTGTTACACACAGCCATGATCACACAGCACCTTCTCCCTCAGTCACTGTGAGGAGAGCTGTGACACAAGGTAAGGAGGAGAGATTGCGTTACACACAGCCATGATCACACAGCACCTCCTCCCTCAGTCACTGTGAGGAGAGCTGTGACACAAGGTAAGGAGGAGAGAGTGCGTTACACACAGCCATGATCACACAGCACCTTCTCCCTCAGTCACTGTGAGGAAAGCTGTGACACAAGGTAAGGGGGAGAGAGTGTGTTACACACAGCCATGATCACACAGCACCTTCTCCCTCAGTCACTGTGAGGAGAGCTGTGACAGAAGGTAAGGAGGAGAGAGTGTGTTACACACAGCCATGATCACACAGCACCTCCTCCCTCAGTCACTGTGAGGAGAGCTGTGACACAAGGTAAGGAGGAGAGAGTGCGTTACACACAGCCATGATCACACAGCACCTCCTCCCTCAGTCACTGTGTGGAGAGCTGTGACACAAGGTAATGGGGAGAGAGTGTGTTACACACAGCCATGCTCACTAATCTCCTCCCTCAGTCACTGTGAGGAGAGCTGTGACACAAGGTAATGGGGAGAGAGTGTGTTACACACAGCCATGATCACTAATATCCTCCCTCAGTCACTGTGAGGAGAGCTGTGACACAAGGTAACGGGGAGAGAGTGTGTTACACACAGCCATGATCACACAGCACCTTCTCCCTCAGTCACTGTGAGGAGAGCTGTGACACAAGGTAAGGAGGAGAGAGTGTGTTACACACAGCCATGATCACACAGCACCTCCTCCCTCAGTCACTGTGAGGAGAGCTGTGACACAAGGTAAGGAGGAGAGAGTGCGTTACACACAGCCATGATCACACAGCACCTCCTCCCTCAGTCACTGTGTGGAGAGCTGTGACACAAGGTAATGGGGAGAGAGTGTGTTACACACAGCCATGCTCACTAATCTCCTCCCTCAGTCACTGTGAGGAGAGCTGTGACAGAAGGTAATGGGGAGAGAGTGTGTTACACACAGCCATGATCACTAATATCCTCCCTCAGTCACTGTGAGGAGAGCTGTGACACAAGGTAACGGGGAGAGAGTGTGTTACACACAGCCATGATCACACAGCACCTTCTCCCTCAGTCACTGTGAGGAGAGCTGTGACACAAGGTAATGGGGAGAGAGTGTGTTACACAAAGCCATGAACACTATTCTCCTCCCTCAGTCACTGTGAGGAGAGCTGTGACACAAGGTAATGGGGAGAGAGTGTGTTACACACAGCCATGATCACTAATCTCCTCCCTCAGTCACTGTGAGGAGAGCTGTGACACAAGGTAACGGGGAGAGAGTGTGTTACACACAGCCATGATCACACAGCACCTTCTCCCTCAGTCACTGTGAGGAAAGCTGTGACACAAGGTAAGGGGGAGAGAGTGTGTTACACACAGCCATGATCACACAGCACCTCCCTCAGTCACTGTGAGGAGAGCTGTGACACAAGGTAAGGAGGAGAGAGTGTGTTACACACAGCCATGATCACACAGCACCTCCTCCCTCAGTCACTGTGAGGAGAGCTGTGACACAAGGTAAGGAGGAGAGAGTGCGTTACACACAGCCATGATCACACAGCACCTCCTCCCTCAGTCACTGTGTGGAGAGCTGTGACACAAAGTAATGGGGAGAGAGTGTGTTACACACAGCCATGCTCACTAATCTCCTCCCTCAGTCACTGTGAGGAGAGCTGTGACACAAGGTAATGGGGAGAGAGTGTGTTACACACAGCCATGATCACTAATATCCTCCCTCAGTCACTGTGAGGAGAGCTGTGACACAAGGTAACGGGGAGAGAGTGTGTTACACACAGCCATGATCACACAGCACCTTCTCCCTCAGTCACTGTGAGGAGAGCTGTGACACAAGGTAATGGGGAGAGAGTGTGTTACACAAAGCCATGAACACTATTCTCCTCCCTCAGTCACTGTGAGGAGAGCTGTGACACAAGGTAATGGGGAGAGAGTGTGTTTCACACAGCCATGATCACTAATCTCCTCCCTCAGTCACTGTGAGGAGAGCTGTGACACTAGGTAACGGGGAGAGAGTGTGTTACACACAGCCATGATCACACAGCACCTTCTCCCTCAGTCATGGTGAGGAGAGCGTGCGTTATACACAGCCATGATTACACTGCACCTCCTCCCTCAGTCACTGTGAAGAGAGCTGTGACACAAGGTAAGGAGGAGAGAGTGTGTTACACACAGCCATGATCACACAGCACCTCCTCCCTCAGTCACTGTGAGGAGAGCTGTGACACAAGGTAACGGGGAGAGAGTGTGTTACACACAGCCATAATCACACAGCACCTCCTCACTCAGTCACTGTGAGGAGAGCTGTGACACAAGGTAACGGGGAGAGAGTGTGTTACACACAGCCATGATCACACAGCACCTTCTCCCTCAGTCACTGTGAGGAGAGCTGTGACACAAGGTAATGGGGAGAGAGTGTGTTTCACACAGCCATGATCACTAATCTCCTTCCTCAGTCACTGTGAGGAGAGCTGTGACACAAGGTAATGGGGAGAGAGTGTGCGTTACACACAGCCATGATCACACAGCACCTCCTCCCTCAGTCATGGTGAGGAGAGCTGTAACACAAGGTAAGGAGGAGAGAGTGCGTTACACACAGCCATGATCACACAGCACCTCCTCCCTCAGTCACTGTGAGGAGAGCTGTGACACAAGGTAAGGAGGAGAGAGTGTGTTACACACAGCCATGATCACACAGCACCTCCTCCCTCAGTCACTGTGAGGAGAGCTGAGACACAAGGTAAGGAGGAGAGAGTGCGTTACACACAGCCATGATCACACAGCACCTTCTCCCTCAGTCACTGTGAGGAGAGCTGTGACACAAGGTAAGGAAGAGAGAGTGTGTTACACACAGCCATGATCACACAGCACCGTCTCCCTCAGTCACTGTGAGGAGAGCTGTGACACAAGGTAATGGGGAGAGAGTGTGTTACACAAAGCCATGAACACTATTCTCCCTCAGTCACTGTGAGGAGAGCTGTGACACAAGGTAATGGGGAGAGAGTGTGTTACACACAGCGATGATCACTAATCTCCCTCAGTCACTGTGAGGAGAGCTGTGACACAAGGTAACGGGGAGAGAGTGTGTTACACACAGCCATAATCACACAGCACCTCCTCACTCAGTCACCGTGAGGAGAGCTGTGACACAAGTTAAGGGGGAGAGAGTGTGTTACACACAGCCATGATCACACAGCACCTTCTCCCTCAGTCACTGTGAGGAGAGCTGTGACACAAGGTAATGGGGAGAGAGTGTGTTACACACAGCCATAATCACTATTCTCCTCCCTCAGTCACTGTGAGGAGAGCTGTGACACAAGGTAAGGGGGAGAGAGTGTGTTACACACAGCCATGATCACACAGCACCTTCTCCCTCAGTCACTGTGAGGAGAGCTGTGACACAAGGTAAGGAGGAGAGAGTGCGTTACACACAGCCATGATCACACAGCACCTCCTCCCTCAGTCACTGTGTGGAGAGCTGTGACACAAGGTAATGGGGAGAGAGTGTGTTACACACAGCCATGATCACACAGCACCTCCTCCCTCAGTCACTGTGAGGAGAGCTGTTACACAAGGTAAGGGGGAGAGAGTGTGTTACACAAAGCCATGAACACTATTCTCCTCCCTCAGTCACTGTGAGGAGAGCTGTGACACAAGGTAACGGGGAGAGAGTGTGTTACACACAGCCATAATCACACAGCACCTCCTCACTCAGTCACTGTGAGGAGAGCTGTGACACAAGGTAAGGGGGAGAGAGTGTGTTACACACAGCCATGATCACACAGCACCTTCTCCCTCAGTCACTGTGAGGAGAGCTGTGACACAAGGTAATGGGGAGAGAGTGTGTTACACACAGCCATGATCACACAGCACCTCCTCCCGCAGTCACTGTGAGGAGAGCTGTGACAAGGTAAGGGGGAGAGAGTGTGTTACACACAGCCATGATCACTATTCTCCTCCCTCAGTCACTGTGAGGAGAGCTGTGACACAAGGTAAGGGGGAGAGAGTGTGTTACACACAGCCATGATCACACAGCACCTTCTCCCTCAGTCACTGTGAGGAGAGCTGTGACACAAGGTAATGGGGAGAGAGTGTGTTACACACAGCCATGATCACTTATCGCCTTCCTCAGTCACTGTGAGGAGAGCTGTAACACAAGGTAATGGGGAGAGAGTGTGCGTTACACACAGCCATGATCACACAGCACCTCCTCCCTCAGTCATGGTGAGGAGAGCTGTAACACAAGGTAACGGGGAGAGAGTGTGTTACACACAGCCATAATCACACAGCACCTCCTCACTCAGTCACTGTGAGGAGAGCTGTGACACAAGGTAAGGGGGAGAGAGTGTGTTACACACAGCCATGATCACACAGCACCATCTCCCTCAGTCACTGTGAGGAGAGCTGTGACACAAGGTAATGGGGAGAGAGTGTGTTACACACAGCCATGATCACACAGCACCTCCTCCCTCAGTCACTGTGAGGAGAGCTGTGACACAAGGTAAGGGGGAGAGAGTGTGTTACACACAGCCATGATCACTATTCTCCTCCCTCAGTCACTGGGAGGAGAGCTGTGACACAAGGTAAGGGGGAGAGAGTGTGTTACACACAGCCATGATCACACAGCACCTCCTCCCTCAGTCACTGTGAGGAGAGCTGTGACACAAGGTAAGGGGGAGAGAGTGTGTTACACACAGCCATGATCACACAGCACCTTCTCCCTCAGTCACTGTGAGGAGAGCTGTGACACAAGGTAATGGGGAGAGAGTGTGTTACACACAGCCATGATCACTTATCTCCTTCCTCAGTCACTGTGAGGAGAGCTGTAAAACAAGGTAATGGGGAGAGAGTGTGCGTTACACACAGCCATGATCACACAGCACCTCCTCCCTCAGTCATGGTGAGGAGAGCTGTAACACAAGGTAACGGGGAGAGAGTGTGTTACACACAGCCATAATCACACAGCACCTCCTCCCTCAGTTACTGTGTGGAGAGCTGTGACACAAGGTATTGGGGAGAGAGTGTGTTACACAAAGCCATGAACACTATTCTCCTCCCTCAGTCACTGTGAGGAGAGCTGTGACACAAGGTAATGGGGAGAGAGTGTGTTACACACAGCCATGATCACTAATCTCCTCCCTCAGTCACTGTGAGGAGAGCTGTGACACAAGGTAACGGGGAGAGAGTGTGTTACACACAGCCATAATCACACAGCACCTTCTCCCTCAGTCACTGTGAGGAGAGCTGTGACACAAGGTATTGGGGAGAGAGTGTGTTACACACAGCCATGATCACACAGCACCTCCTCCCTCAGTCACTGTGAGGAGAGCTGTGACACAAGGTAAGGAGGAGAGAGTGCGTTACACACAGCCATGATCACACAGCACCTCCTCCCTCAGTCACTGTGTGGAGAGCTGTGACACAAGGTAATGGGGAGAGAGTGTGTTACACACAGCCATGCTCACTAATCTCCTCCCTCAGTCACTGTGAGGAGAGCTGTGACACAAGGTAATGGGGAGAGGGTGTGTTACACACAGCCAAGATCACTAATATCCTCCCTCAGTCACTGTGAGGAGAGCTGTGACACAAGGTAACGGGGAGAGAGTGTGTTACACACAGCCATGATCACACAGCACCTTCTCCCTCAGTCACTGTGAGGAGAGCTGTGACACAAGGTAAGGAGGAGAGAGTGTGTTACACACAGCCATGATCACACAGCACCTCTTCCCTCAGTCACTGTGAGGAGAGCTGTGACACAAGGTAAGGAGGAGAGAGTGCGTTACACACAGCCATGATCACACAGCACCTCCTCCCTCAGTCACTGTGTGGAGAGCTGTGACACAAGGTAATGGGGAGAGAGTGTGTTACACACAGCCATGCTCACTAATCTCCTCCCTCAGTCACTGTGAGGAGAGCTGTGACAGAAGGTAATGGGGAGAGAGTGTGTTACACACAGCCATGATCACTAATATCCTCCCTCAGTCACTGTGAGGAGAGCTGTGACACAAGGTAACGGGGAGAGAGTGTGTTACACACAGCCATGATCACACAGCACCTTCTCCCTCAGTCACTGTGAGGAGAGCTGTGACACAAGGTAATGGGGAGAGAGTGTGTTACACAAAGCCATGAACACTATTCTCCTCCCTCAGTCACTGTGAGGAGAGCTGTGACACAAGGTAATGGGGAGAGAGTGTGTTACACACAGCCATGATCACTAATCTCCTCCCTCAGTCACTGTGAGGAGAGCTGTGACACAAGGTAACGGGGAGAGAGTGTGTTACACACAGCCATGATCACACAGCACCTTCTCCCTCAGTCACTGTGAGGAGAGATGTGACACAAGGTAAGGAGGAGAGAGTGTGTTACACACAGCCATGATCACACAGCACCTCCTCCCTCAGTCACTGTGAGGAGAGCTGTGACACAAGGTAAGGAGGAGAGAGTGTGTTACACACAGCCATGATCACACAGCACCTCCTCCCTCAGTCACTGTGAGGAGAGCTGTGACACAAGGTAAGGGGGAGAGAGTGTGTTACACACAGCCATGATCACACAGCACCTCCTCCCTCAGTCACTGTGAGGAGAGCTGTAACACAAGGTAAGGAGGAGAGTGTGTGTTACACACAGCCATGATCACACAGCACCTTCTCCCTCAGTCACTGTGAGGAGAGCTGTGACACAAGGTAAGGAGGAGAGAGTGCGTTACACACAGCCATGATCACACAGCACCTCCTCCCTCAGTCACTGTGAGGAGAGCTGTGACACAAGGTAAGGAGGAGAGAGTGCGTTACACACAGCCAAGATCACACAGCACCTTCTCCCTCAGTCACTGTGAGGAAAGCTGTGACACAAGGTAAGGGGGAGAGAGTGTGTTACACACAGCCATGATCACACAGCACCTCCCTCAGTCACTGTGAGGAGAGCTGTGACACAAGGTAAGGAGGAGAGAGTGTGTTACACACAGCCATGATCACACAGCACCTCCTCCCTCAGTCACTGTGAGGAGAGCTGTGACACAAGGTAAGGAGGAGAGAGTGCGTTACACACAGCCATGATCACACAGCACCTCCTCCCTCAGTCACTGTGTGGAGAGCTGTGACACAAAGTAATGGGGAGAGAGTGTGTTACACACAGCCATGCTCACTAATCTCCTCCCTCAGTCACTGTGAGGAGAGCTGTGACACAAGGTAATGGGGAGAGAGTGTGTTACGCACAGCCATGATCACTAATATCCTCCCTCAGTCACTGTGAGGAGAGCTGTGACACAAGGTAACGGGGAGAGAGTGTGTTACACACAGCCATGATCACACAGCACCTTCTCCCTCAGTCACTGTGAGGAGAGCTGTGACACAAGGTAATGGGGAGAGAGTGTGTTACACAAAGCCAAGAACACTATTCTCCTCCCTCAGTCACTGTGAGGAGAGCTGTGACACAAGGTAATGGGGAGAGAGTGTGTTTCACACAGCCATGATCACTAATCTCCTCCCTCAGTCACTGTGAGGAGAGCTGTGACACTAGGTAACGGGGAGAGAGTGTGTTACACACAGCCATGATCACACAGCACCTTCTCCCTCAGTCATGGTGAGGAGAGCTGTAACACAAGGTAAGGAGGAGAGCGTGCGTTATACACAGCCATGATCACACTGCACCTCCTCCCTCAGTCACTGTGAAGAGAGCTGTGACACAAGGTAAGGAGGAGAGAGTGTGTTACACACAGCCATGATCACACAGCACCTCCTCCCTCAGTCACTGTGAGGAGAGCTGTGACACAAGGTAACGGGGAGAGAGTGTGTTACACACAGCCATGATCACACAGCACCTTCTCCCTCAGTCACTGTGAGGAGAGCTGTGACACAAGGTAATGGGGAGAGAGTGTGTTACACAAAGCCAAGAACACTATTCTCCTCCCTCAGTCACTGTGAGGAGAGCTGTGACACAAGGTAATGGGGAGAGAGTGTGTTTCACACAGCCATGATCACTAATCTCCTCCCTCAGTCACTGTGAGGAGAGCTGTGACACTAGGTAACGGGGAGAGAGTGTGTTACACACAGCCATGATCACACAGCACCTTCTCCCTCAGTCACTGTGAGGAGAGCTGTGACACAAGGTAATGGGGAGAGAGTGTGTTACACACAGCCATGATCACTAATCTCCTTCCTCAGTCACTGTGAGGAGAGCTGTGACACAAGGTAATGGGGAGAGAGTGTGCGTTACACACAGTCATGATCACACAGCACCTCCTCCCTCAGTCATGGTGAGGAGAGCTGTAACACAAGGTAAGGAGGAGAGAGTGCGTTACACACAGCCATGATCACACAGCACCTCCTCCCTCAGTCACTGTGAGGAGAGCTGTGACACAAGGTAAGGAGGAGAGAGTGTGTTACACACAGCCATGATCACACAGCACCTCCTCCCTCAGTCACTGTGAGGAGAGCTGAGACACAAGGTAAGGAGGAGAGAGTGCGTTACACACAGCCATGATCATACAGCACCTTCTCCCTCAGTCACTGTGAGGAGAGCTGTGACACAAGGTAAGGAAGAGAGAGTGTGTTACACACAGCCATGATCACACAGCACCTTCTCCCTCAGTCACTGTGAGGAGAGCTGTCACACAAGGTAATGGAGAGAGAGTGTGTTACACAAAGCCATGAACACTATTCTCCCTCAGTCACTGTGAGGAGAGCTGTGACACAAGGTAATGGGGAGAGAGTGTGTTACACACAGCGATGATCACTAATCTCCTCCCTCAGTCACTGTGAGGAGAGCTGTGACACAAGGTAACGGGGAGAGAGTGTGTTACACACAGCCATAATCACACAGCACCTCCTCACTCAGTCACCGTGAGGAGAGCTGTGACACAAGTTAAGGGGGAGAGAGTGTGTTCCACACAGCCATGATCACACAGCACCTTCTCCCTCAGTCACTGTGAGGAGAGCTGTGACACAAGGTAAGGAGGAGAGAGTGTGTTACACACAGCCATGATCACACAGCACATTCTCCGTCAGTCACTGTGAGGAGAGCTGTGACACAAGGTAATGGGGAGAGAGTGTGTTACACACAGCCATAATCACTATTCTCCTCCCTCAGTCACTGTGAGGAGAGCTGTGACACAAGGTAAGGGGGAGAGAGTGTGTTACACACAGCCATGATCACACAGCACCTTCTCCCTCAGTCACTGTGAGGAGAGCTGTGACACAAGGTAATGGGGAGAGAGTGTGTTACACACAGCCATGATCACACAGCACCTCCTCCCTCAGTCACTGTGAGGAGAGCTGTGACACAAGGTAAGGGGGAGAGAGTGTGTTACACAAAGCCATGAACACTATTCTCCTCCCTCAGTCACTGTGAGGAGAGCTGTGACACAAGGTAACGGGGAGAGAGTGTGTTACACACAGCCATAATCACACAGCACCTCCTCACTCAGTCACCGTGAGGAGAGCTGTGAAACAAGTTAAGGGGGAGAGAGTGTGTTACACACAGCCATGATCACACAGCACCTTCTCCCTCAGTCACTGTGAGGAGAGCTGTGACACAAGGTAAGGAGGAGAGAGTGTGTTACACACAGCCATGATCACACAGCACCTTCTCCGTCAGTCACTGTGAGGAGAGCTGTGACACAAGGTAATGGGGAGAGAGTGTGTTACACACAGCCATAATCACACAGCACCTCCTCCCTCAGTCACTGTGAGGAGAGCTGTGACACAAGGTAAGGGGGAGAGAGTGTGTTACACAAAGCCATGAACACTATTCTCCTCCCTCAGTCACTGTGAGGAGAGCTGTGACACAAGGTAACGGGGAGAGAGTGTGTTACACACAGCCATAATCACACAGCACCTCCTCACTCAGTCACTGTGAGGAGAGCTGTGACACAAGGTAAGGGGGAGAGAGTGTGTTACACACAGCCATGATCACACAGCACCTTCTCCCTCAGTCACTGTGAGGAGAGCTGTGACACAAGGTAATGGGGAGAGAGTGTGTTACACACAGCCATGATCACTAATCTCCTTCCTCAGTCACTGTGAGGAGAGCTGTAACACAAGGTAATGGGGAGAGAGTGTGCGTTACACACAGCCATGATCACACAGCACCTCCTCCCTCAGTCATGGTGAGAAGAGCTGTAACACAAGGTAAGGAGGAGAGAGTGTGTTACACACAGCCATGATCACACAGCACCTCCTCCCTCAGTCACTGTGTGGAGAGCTGTGACACAAGGTAATGGGGAGAGAGTGTGTTACACAAAGCCATGAACACTATTCTCCTCCCTCAGTCACTGTGAGGAGAGCTGTGACACAAGGTAATGGGGAGAGAGTGTGTTACACACAGCCATGATCACTAATCTCCTCCCTCAGTCACTGTGAGGAGAGCTGTGACACAAGGTAACGGGGAGAGAGTGTGTTACACAGAGCCATAATCACACAGCACCTCCTCACTCAGTCACTGTGAGGAGAGCTGTGACACAAGGTAAGGGGGAGAGAGTGTGTTACACACAGCCATGATCACACAGCACCTTCTCCCTCAGTCACTGTGAGGAGAGCTGTGACACAAGGTAATGGGGAGAGAGTGTGTTACACACAGCCATGATCACACAGCACCTCCTCCCTCAGTCACTGTGAGGAGAGCTGTGACACAAGGTAAGGGGGAGAGAGTGTGTTACACACAGCCATGATCACTATTCTCCTCCCTCAGTCACTGTGAGGAGAGCTGTGACACAAGGTAAGGGGGAGAGAGTGTGTTACACACAGCCATGGTCACACAGCACCTCCTCCCTCAGTCACTGTGAGGAGAGCTGTGACACAAGGTAAGGGGGAGAGAGTGTTACATACAGCCATGATCACACAGCACCTTCTCCCTCAGTCACTGTGAGGAGAGCTGTGACACAAGGTAATGGGGAGAGAGTGTGTTACACACAGCCATGATCACTAATCTCCTTCTCCCTCAGTCACTGTGAGGAGAGCTGTAACACAAGGTAATGGGGAGAGAGTGTGCGTTACACACAGCCATGATCACACAGCACCTCCTCCCTCAGTCATGGTGAGGAGAGCTGTAACACAAGGTAAGGAGGAGAGAGTGTGTTACACACAGCCATAATCACACAGCACCTCCTCCCTCAGTCACTGTGAGGAGAGCTGTGACACAAGGTAAGGGGGAGAGAGTGTGTTACACACAGCCATGATCACACAGCACCTTCTCCCTCAGTCACTGTGAGGAGAGCTGTGGCACAAGGTAATGGGGAGAGAGTGTGTTACACACAGCCATGATCACACAGCACCTCCTCCCTCAGACACTGTGAGGAGAGCTGTGACACAAGGTAAGGAGGAGAGAGTGTGTTACACACAGCCATGATCACACAGCACCTTCTCCCTCAGTCACTGTGAGGAGAGCTGTGGCACAAGGTAATGGGGAGAGAGTGTGTTACACACAGCCATGATCACACAGCACCTCCTCCCTCAGACACTGTGAGGAGAGCTGTGACACAAGGTAAGGAGGAGAGAGTGCGTTACACACAGCCATGATCACACAGCACCTCCTCCCTCTGTCACTGTGAGGAGAGCTGTGACACAAGGTAAGGAGGAGAGAGTGTGTTACACACAGCCATAATCACTATTCTCCTCCCTCAGTCACTGTGAGGAGAGCTGAGACACAAGGTAAGGAGGAGAGAGTGCGTTACACACAGCCATGATCACACAGCACCTCCTCCCTCAGTCACTGTGAGGAGAGCTGAGACACAAGGTAAGGGGGAGAGAGTGTGCTACACACAGCCATGATCACACAGCACCTCCTCCCTCTGTCACTGTGAGGAGAGTTGTGACACAAGGTAATGGGGAGAGAGTGTGTTACACACAGCCATGATCACACAGCACCTTCTCCCTCAGTCACTGTGAGGAGAGCTGTGACACAAGGTAAGGGGGAGAGAGTGTGTTACACACAGCCATGATCACTAATCTCCTCCCTCAGTCACTGTGAGGAGAGCTGTGACACAAGGTAATGGGGAGAGAGTGTGTTACACACAGCCATGATCACACAGCACCTCCTCCCTCAGTCACTGTGAGGAGAGCTGTGACACAAGGTAAGGAGGAGAGAGTGCATTACACACAGCCATGATCACACAGCACCTTCTCTCTCAGTCACTGTGAGGAGAGCTGTGACACAAGGTAATGGGGAGAGAGTGTGTTACACACAGCCATGATCACACAGCACCTCCTCCCTCAGTCACTGTGAGGAGAGCTGTGACACAAGGTAATGGGGAGAGAGTGTGTTACACACAGCCATGATCACACAGCACCTTCTCCCTCAGTCACTGTGAGGAGAGCTGGGACACAAGGTAATGGGGAGAGAGTGTGTTACACACAGCCATGATCACTAATCTCCTCCCTCAGTCACTGTGAGGAGAGCTGTGACACAAGGTAACGGGGAGAGAGTGTGTTACACACAGCCATGATCACACAGCACCTCCTCCCTCAGTCACTGTGAGGAGAGCTGTGACACAAGGTAAGGAGGAGAGAGTGTGTTACACACAGCCATGATCACACAGCACCTCCTCCCTCAGTCACTGTGAGGAGAGCTGTGACACAAGGTAAGGGGGAGAGAGTGTGTTACACACAGCCATGATCACACAGCACCTCCTCCCTCAGTCACTGTGAGGAGAGCTGTGACACAAGGTAAGGAGGAGAGTGTGTGTTACACACAGCCATGATCACACAGCACCTTCTCCCTCAGTCACTGTGAGGAGAGCTGTGACACAAGGTAAGGAGGAGAGAGTGCGTTACACACAGCCATGATCACACAGCACCTCCTCCCTCAGTCACTGTGAGGAGAGCTGTGACACAAGGTAAGGAGGAGAGAGTGCGTTACACACAGCCATGATCACACAGCACCTTCTCCCTCAGTCACTGTGAGGAAAGCTGTGACACAAGGTAAGGGGGAGAGAGTGTGTTACACACAGCCATGCTCACTAATCTCCTCCCTCAGTCACTGTGAGGAGAGCTGTGACACAAGGTAATGGGGAGAGAGTGTGTTACACACAGCCATGATCACTAATATCCTCCCTCAGTCACTGTGAGGAGAGCTGTGACACAAGGTAACGGGGAGAGAGTGTGTTACACACAGCCATGATCACACAGCACCTTCTCCCTCAGTCACTGTGAGGAGAGCTGTGACACAAGGTAAGGAGGAGAGAGTGTGTTACACACAGCCATGATCACACAGCACCTCCTCCCTCAGTCACTGTGAGGAGAGCTGTGACACAAGGTAAGGAGGAGAGAGTGCGTTACACACAGCCATGATCACACAGCACCTCCTCCCTCAGTCACTGTGTGGAGAGCTGTGACACAAGGTAATGGGGAGAGAGTGTGTTACACACAGCCATGCTCACTAATCTCCTCCCTCAGTCACTGTGAGGAGAGCTGTGACAGAAGGTAATGGGGAGAGAGTGTGTTACACACAGCCATGATCACACAGCACCTTCTCCCTCAGTCACTGTGAGGAGAGCTGTGACACAAGGTAATGGGGAGAGAGTGTGTTACACAAAGCCATGAACACTATTCTCCTCCCTCAGTCACTGTGACACAAGGTAATGGGGAGAGAGTGTGTTACACACAGCCATGATCACTAATCTCCTCCCTCAGTCACTGTGAGGAGAGCTGTGACACAAGGTAACGGGGAGAGAGTGTGTTACACACAGCCATGATCACACAGCACCTTCTCCCTCAGTCACTGTGAGGAGAGCTGTGACACAAGGTAAGGAGGAGAGAGTGTGTTACACACAGCCATGATCACACAGCACCTCCTCCCTCAGTCACTGTGAGGAGAGCTGTGACACAAGGTAAGGAGGAGAGAGTGTGTTACACACAGCCATGATCACACAGCACCTCCTCCCTCAGTCACTGTGAGGAGAGCTGTGACACAAGGTAAGGGGGAGAGAGTGTGTTACACACAGCCATGATCACACAGCACCTCCTCCCTCAGTCACTGTGAGGAGAGCTGTAACACAAGGTAAGGAGGAGAGTGTGTGTTACACACAGCCATGATCACACAGCACCTTCTCCCTCAGTCACTGTGAGGAGAGCTGTGACACAAGGTAAGGAGGAGAGAGTGCGTTACACACAGCCATGATCACACAGCACCTCCTCCCTCAGTCACTGTGAGGAGAGCTGTGACACAAGGTAAGGAGGAGAGAGTGCGTTACACACAGCCATGATCACACAGCACCTTCTCCCTCAGTCACTGTAAGGAAAGCTGTGACACAAGGTAAGGGGGAGAGAGTGTGTTACACACAGCCATGATCACACAGCACCTCCCTCAGTCACTGTGAGGAGAGCTGTGACACAAGGTAAGGAGGAGAGAGTGTGTTACACACAGCCATGATCACACAGCACCTCCTCCCTCAGTCACTGTGAGGAGAGCTGTGACACAAGGTAAGGAGGAGAGAGTGCGTTACACACAGCCATGATCACACAGCACCTCCTCCCTCAGTCACTGTGTGGAGAGCTGTGACACAAAGTAATGGGGAGAGAGTGTGTTACACACAGCCATGCTCACTAATCTCCTCCCTCAGTCACTGTGAGGAGAGCTGTGACACAAGGTAACAGGGAGAGAGTATGTTACACACAGCCATGATCACACAGCACCTTCTCCCTCAGTCACTGTGAGGAGAGCTGTGACACAAGGTAATGGGGAGAGAGTGTGTTACACAAAGCCATGAACACTATTCTCCTCCCTCAGTCACTGTGAGGAGAGCTGTGACACAAGGTAATGGGGAGAGAGTGTGTTTCACACAGCCATGATCACTAATCTCCTCCCTCAGTCACTGTGAGGAGAGCTGTGACACTAGGTAACGGGGAGAGAGTGTGTTACACACAGCCATGATCACACAGCACCTTCTCCCTCAGTCATGGTGAGGAGAGCGTGCGTTATACACAGCCATGATCACACTGCACCTCCTCCCTCAGTCACTGTGAAGAGAGCTGTGACACAAGGTAAGGAGGAGAGAGTGTGTTACACACAGCCATGATCACACAGCACCTCCTCCCTCAGTCACTGTGAGGAGAGCTGTGACACAAGGTAACGGGGAGAGAGTGTGTTACACACAGCCATAATCACACAGCACCTCCTCACTCAGTCACTGTGAGGAGAGCTGTGACACAAGGTAACGGGGAGAGAGTGTGTTACACACAGCCATGATCACACAGCACCTTCTCCCTCAGTCACTGTGAGGAGAGCTGTGACACAAGGTAATGGGGAGAGAGTGTGTTACACACAGCCATGATCACTAATCTCCTTCCTCAGTCACTGTGAGGAGAGCTGTGACACAAGGTAATGGGGAGAGAGTGTGCGTTACACACAGCCATGATCACACAGCACCTCCTCCCTCAGTCATGGTGAGGAGAGCTGTAACACAAGGTAAGGAGGAGAGAGTGCGTTACACACAGCCATGATCACACAGCACCTCCTCCCTCAGTCACTGTGAGGAGAGCTGTGACACAAGGTAAGGAGGAGAGAGTGTGTTACACACAGCCATGATCACACAGCACCTCCTCCCTCAGTCACTGTGAGGAGAGCTGAGACACAAGGTAAGGAGGAGAGAGTGCGTTACACACAGCCATGATCACACAGCACCTTCTCCCTCAGTCACTGTGAGGAGAGCTGTGACACAAGGTAAGGAAGAGAGAGTGTGTTACACACAGCCATGATCACACAGCACCGTCTCCCTCAGTCACTGTGAGGAGAGCTGTGACACAAGGTAATGGGGAGAGAGTGTGTTACACAAAGCCATGAACACTATTCTCCCTCAGTCACTGTGAGGAGAGCTGTGACACAAGGTAATGGGGAGAGAGTGTGTTACACACAGCGATGATCACTAATCTCCCTCAGTCACTGTGAGGAGAGCTGTGACACAAGGTAACGGGGAGAGAGTGTGTTACACACAGCCATAATCACACAGCACCTCCTCACTCAGTCACCGTGAGGAGAGCTGTGACACAAGTTAAGGGGGAGAGAGTGTGTTACACACAGCCATGATCACACAGCACCTTCTCCCTCAGTCACTGTGAGGAGAGCTGTGACACAAGGTAATGGGGAGAGAGTGTGTTACACACAGCCATAATCACTATTCTCCTCCCTCAGTCACTGTGAGGAGAGCTGTGACACAAGGTAAGGGGGAGAGAGTGTGTTACACACAGCCATGATCACACAGCACCTTCTCCCTCAGTCACTGTGAGGAGAGCTGTGACACAAGGTAATGGGGAGAGAGTGTGTTACACACAGCCATAATCACTATTCTCCTCCCTCAGTCACTGTGAGGAGAGCTGTGACACAAGGTAAGGGGGAGAGAGTGTGTTACACACAGCCATGATCACACAGCACCTTCTCCCTCAGTCACTGTGAGGAGAGCTGTGACACAAGGTAAGGAGGAGAGAGTGCGTTACACACAGCCATGATCACACAGCACCTCCTCCCTCAGTCACTGTGTGGAGAGCTGTGACACAAGGTAATGGGAGAGAGTGTGTTACACACAGCCATGATCACACAGCACCTCCTCCCTCAGTCACTGTGAGGAGAGCTGTTACACAAGGTAAGGGGGAGAGAGTGTGTTACACAAAGCCATGAACACTATTCTCCTCCCTCAGTCACTGTGAGGAGAGCTGTGACACAAGGTAACGGGGAGAGAGTGTGTTACACACAGCCATAATCACACAGCACCTCCTCACTCAGTCACTGTGAGGAGAGCTGTGACACAAGGTAAGGGGGAGAGAGTGTGTTACACACAGCCATGATCACACAGCACCTTCTCCCTCAGTCACTGTGAGGAGAGCTGTGACACAAGGTAATGGGGAGAGAGTGTGTTACACACAGCCATGATCACACAGCACCTCCTCCCTCAGTCACTGTGAGGAGAGCTGTGACAAGGTAAGGGGGAGAGAGTGTGTTAACACACAGCCATGATCACTATTCTCCTCCCTCAGTCACTGTGAGGAGAGCTGTAACACAAGGTAAGGGGGAGAGAGTGTGTTACACACAGCCATGATCACACAGCACCTTCTCCCTCAGTCACTGTGAGGAGAGCTGTGACACAAGGTAATGGGGAGAGAGTGTGTTACACACAGCCATGATCACTTATCGCCTTCCTCAGTCACTGTGAGGAGAGCTGTAACACAAGGTAATGGGGAGAGAGTGTGCGTTACACACAGCCATGATCACACAGCACCTCCTCCCTCAGTCATGGTGAGGAGAGCTGTAACAAGGTAACGGGGAGAGAGTGTGTTACACACAGCCATAATCACACAGCACCTCCTCACTCAGTCACTGTGAGGAGAGCTGTGACACAAGGTAAGGGGGAGAGAGTGTGTTACACACAGCCATGATCACACAGCACCATCTCCCTCAGTCACTGTGAGGAGAGCTGTGACACAAGGTAATGGGGAGAGAGTGTGTTACACACAGCCATGATCACACAGCACCTCCTCCCTCAGTCACTGTGAGGAGAGCTGTGACACAAGGTAAGGGGGAGAGAGTGTGTTACACACAGCCATGATCACACAGCACCTCCTCCCTCAGTCACTGTGAGGAGAGCTGTGACACAAGGTAAGGAGGAGAGTGTGTGTTACACACAGCCATGATCACACAGCACCTTCTCCCTCAGTCACTGTGAGGAGAGCTGTGACACAAGGTAAGGAGGAGAGAGTGCGTTACACACAGCCATGATCACACAGCACCTCCTCCCTCAGTCACTGTGAGGAGAGCTGTGACACAAGGTAAGGAGGAGAGAGTGCGTTACACACAGCCATGATCACACAGCACCTTCTCCCTCAGTCACTGTGAGGAAAGCTGTGACACAAGGTAAGGGGGAGAGAGTGTGTTACACACAGCCATGATCACACAGCACCTTCTCCCTCAGTCACTGTGAGGAGAGCTGTGACAGAAGGTAAGGAGGAGAGAGTGTGTTACACACAGCCATGATCACACAGCACCTCCTCCCTCAGTCACTGTGAGGAGAGCTGTGACACAAGGTAAGGAGGAGAGAGTGCGTTACACACAGCCATGATCACACAGCACCTCCTCCCTCAGTCACTGTGTGGAGAGCTGTGACACAAGGTAATGGGGAGAGAGTGTGTTACACACAGCCATGCTCACTAATCTCCTCCCTCAGTCACTGTGAGGAGAGCTGTGACACAAGGTAATGGGGAGAGAGTGTGTTACACACAGCCATGATCACTAATATCCTCCCTCAGTCACTGTGAGGAGAGCTGTGACACAAGGTAACGGGGAGAGAGTGTGTTACACACAGCCATGATCACACAGCACCTTCTCTCCCTCAGTCACTGTGAGGAGAGCTGTGACACAAGGTAAGGAGGAGAGAGTGTGTTACACACAGCCATGATCACACAGCACCTCCTCCCTCAGTCACTGTGAGGAGAGCTGTGACACAAGGTAAGGAGGAGAGAGTGCGTTACACACAGCCATGATCACACAGCACCTCCTCCCTCAGTCACTGTGTGGAGAGCTGTGACACAAGGTAATGGGGAGAGAGTGTGTTACACACAGCCATGCTCACTAATCTCCTCCCTCAGTCACTGTGAGGAGAGCTGTGACAGAAGGTAATGGGGAGAGAGTGTGTTACACACAGCCATGATCACTAATATCCTCCCTCAGTCACTGTGAGGAGAGCTGTGACACAAGGTAACGGGGAGAGAGTGTGTTACACACAGCCATGATCACACAGCACCTTCTCCCTCAGTCACTGTGAGGAGAGCTGTGACACAAGGTAATGGGGAGAGAGTGTGTTACACAAAGCCATGAACACTATTCTCCTCCCTCAGTCACTGTGAGGAGAGCTGTGACACAAGGTAATGGGGAGAGAGTGTGTTACACACAGCCATGATCACTAATCTCCTCCCTCAGTCACTGTGAGGAGAGCTGTGACACAAGGTAACGGGGAGAGAGTGTGTTACACACAGCCATGATCACACAGCACCTTCTCCCTCAGTCACTGTGAGGAGAGCTGTGACACAAGGTAAGGAGGAGAGAGTGTGTTACACACAGCCATGATCACACAGCACCTCCTCCCTCAGTCACTGTGAGGAGAGCTGTGACACAAGGTAAGGAGGAGAGAGTGTGTTACACACAGCCATGATCACACAGCACCTCCTCCCTCAGTCACTGTGAGGAGAGCTGTGACACAAGGTAAGGGGGAGAGAGTGTGTTACACACAGCCATGATCACACAGCACCTCCTCCCTCAGTCACTGTGAGGAGAGCTGTAACACAAGGTAAGGAGGAGAGTGTGTGTTACACACAGCCATGATCACACAGCACCTTCTCCCTCAGTCACTGTGAGGAGAGCTGTGACACAAGGTAAGGAGGAGAGAGTGCGTTACACACAGCCATGATCACACAACACCTCCTCCCTCAGTCACTGTGAGGAGAGCTGTGACACAAGGTAAGGAGGAGAGAGTGCGTTACACACAGCCATGATCACACAGCACCTTCTCCCTCAGTCACTGTAAGGAAAGCTGTGACACAAGGTAAGGGGGAGAGAGTGTGTTACACACAGCCATGATCACACAGCACCTCCCTCAGTCACTGTGAGGAGAGCTGTGACACAAGGTAAGGAGGAGAGAGTGTGTTACACACAGCCATGATCACACAGCACCTCCTCCCTCAGTCACTGTGAGGAGAGCTGTGACACAAGGTAAGGAGGAGAGAGTGCGTTACACACAGCCATGATCACACAGCACCTCCTCCCTCAGTCACTGTGTGGAGAGCTGTGACACAAAGTAATGGGGAGAGAGTGTGTTACACACAGCCATGCTCACTAATCTCCTCCCTCAGTCACTGTGAGGAGAGCTGTGACACAAGGTAATGGGGAGAGAGTGTGTTACACACAGCCATGATCACTAATATCCTCCCTCAGTCACTGTGAGGAGAGCTGTGACACAAGGTAACGGGGAGAGAGTGTGTTACACACAGCCATGATCACACAGCACCTTCTCCCTCAGTCACTGTGAGGAGAGCTGTGACACAAGGTAATGGGGAGAGAGTGTGTTACACAAAGCCATGAACACTATTCTCCTCCCTCAGTCACTGTGAGGAGAGCTGTGACACAAGGTAATGGGGAGAGAGTGTGTTTCACACAGCCATGATCACTAATCTCCTCCCTCAGTCACTGTGAGGAGAGCTGTGACACTAGGTAACGGGGAGAGAGTGTGTTACACACAGCCATGATCACACAGCACCTTCTCCCTCAGTCATGGTGAGGAGAGCGTGCGTTATACACAGCCATGATTACACTGCACCTCCTCCCTCAGTCACTGTGAAGAGAGCTGTGACACAAGGTAAGGAGGAGAGAGTGTGTTACACACAGCCATGATCACACAGCACCTCCTCCCTCAGTCACTGTGAGGAGAGCTGTGACACAAGGTAACGGGGAGAGAGTGTGTTACACACAGCCATAATCACACAGCACCTCCTCACTCAGTCACTGTGAGGAGAGCTGTGACACAAGGTAACGGGGAGAGAGTGTGTTACACACAGCCATGATCACACAGCACCTTCTCCCTCAGTCACTGTGAGGAGAGCTGTGACACAAGGTAATGGGGAGAGAGTGTGTTACACACAGCCATGATCACTAATCTCCTTCCTCAGTCACTGTGAGGAGAGCTGTGACACAAGGTAATGGGGAGAGAGTGTGCGTTACACACAGCCATGATCACACAGCACCTCCTCCCTCAGTCATGGTGAGGAGAGCTGTAACACAAGGTAAGGAGGAGAGAGTGCGTTACACACAGCCATGATCACACAGCACCTCCTCCCTCAGTCACTGTGAGGAGAGCTGTGACACAAGGTAAGGAGGAGAGAGTGTGTTACACACAGCCATGATCACACAGCACCTCCTCCCTCAGTCACTGTGAGGAGAGCTGAGACACAAGGTAAGGAAGAGAGAGTGTGTTACACACAGCCATGATCACACAGCACCGTCTCCCTCAGTCACTGTGAGGAGAGCTGTGACACAAGGTAATGGGGAGAGAGTGTGTTACACAAAGCCATGAACACTATTCTCCCTCAGTCACTGTGAGGAGAGCTGTGACACAAGGTAATGGGGAGAGAGTGTGTTACACACAGCGATGATCACTAATCTCCCTCAGTCACTGTGAGGAGAGCTGTGACACAAGGTAACGGGGAGAGAGTGTGTTACACACAGCCATAATCACACAGCACCTCCTCACTCAGTCACCGTGAGGAGAGCTGTGACACAAGTTAAGGGGGAGAGAGTGTGTTACACACAGCCATGATCACACAGCACCTTCTCCCTCAGTCACTGTGAGGAGAGCTGTGACACAAGGTAATGGGGAGAGAGTGTGTTACACACAGCCATAATCACTATTCTCCTCCCTCAGTCACTGTGAGGAGAGCTGTGACACAAGGTAAGGGGGAGAGAGTGTGTTACACACAGCCATGATCACACAGCACCTTCTCCCTCAGTCACTGTGAGGAGAGCTGTGACACAAGGTAAGGAGGAGAGAGTGCGTTACACACAGCCATGATCACACAGCACCTCCTCCCTCAGTCACTGTGTGGAGAGCTGTGACACAAGGTAATGGGGAGAGAGTGTGTTACACACAGCCATGATCACACAGCACCTCCTCCCTCAGTCACTGTGAGGAGAGCTGTTACACAAGGTAAGGGGGAGAGAGTGTGTTACACAAAGCCATGAACACTATTCTCCTCCCTCAGTCACTGTGAGGAGAGCTGTGACACAAGGTAACGGGGAGAGAGTGTGTTACACACAGCCATAATCACACAGCACCTCCTCACTCAGTCACTGTGAGGAGAGCTGTGACACAAGGTAAGGGGGAGAGAGTGTGTTACACACAGCCATGATCACACAGCACCTTCTCCCTCAGTCACTGTGAGGAGAGCTGTGACACAAGGTAATGGGGAGAGAGTGTGTTACACACAGCCATGATCACACAGCACCTCCTCCCGCAGTCACTGTGAGGAGAGCTGTGACAAGGTAAGGGGGAGAGAGTGTGTTACACACAGCCATGATTACTATTCTCCTCCCTCAGTCACTGTGAGGAGAGCTGTGACACAAGGTAAGGGGGAGAGAGTGTGTTACACACAGCCATGATCACACAGCACCTTCTCCCTCAGTCACTGTGAGGAGAGCTGTGACACAAGGTAATGGGGAGAGAGTGTGTTACACACAGCCATGATCACTTATCGCCTTCCTCAGTCACTGTGAGGAGAGCTGTAACACAAGGTAATGGGGAGAGAGTGTGTGTTACACACAGCCATGATCACACAGCACCTCCTCCCTCAGTCATGGTGAGGAGAGCTGTAACACAAGGTAACGGGGAGAGAGTGTGTTACACACAGCCATAATCACACAGCACCTCCTCACTCAGTCACTGTGAGGAGAGCTGTGACACAAGGTAAGGGGGAGAGAGTGTGTTACACACAGCCATGATCACACAGCACCATCTCCCTCAGTCACTGTGAGGAGAGCTGTGACACAAGGTAATGGGGAGAGAGTGTGTTACACACAGCCATGATCACACAGCACCTCCTCCCTCAGTCACTGTGAGGAGAGCTGTGACACAAGGTAAGGGGGAGAGAGTGTGTTACACACAGCCATGATCACTATTCTCCTCCCTCAGTCACTGGGAGGAGAGCTGTGACACAAGGTAAGGGGGAGAGAGTGTGTTACACACAGCCATGATCACACAGCACCTCCTCCCTCAGTCACTGTGAGGAGAGCTGTGACACAAGGTAAGGGGGAGAGAGTGTGTTACACACAGCCATGATCACACAGCACCTTCTCCCTCAGTCACTGTGAGGAGAGCTGTGACACAAGGTAATGGGGAGAGAGTGTGTTACACACAGCCATGATCACTTATCTCCTTCCTCAGTCACTGTGAGGAGAGCTGTAAAACAAGGTAATGGGGAGAGAGTGTGCGTTACACACAGCCATGATCACACAGCACCTCCTCCCTCAGTCATGGTGAGGAGAGCTGTAACACAAGGTAACGGGGAGAGAGTGTGTTACACACAGCCATAATCACACAGCACCTCCTCCCTCAGTTACTGTGTGGAGAGCTGTGACACAAGGTATTGGGGAGAGAGTGTGTTACACAAAGCCATGAACACTATTCTCCTCCCTCAGTCACTGTGAGGAGAGCTGTGACACAAGGTAATGGGGAGAGAGTGTGTTACACACAGCCATGATCACTAATCTCCTCCCTCAGTCACTGTGAGGAGAGCTGTGACACAAGGTAACGGGGAGAGAGTGTGTTACACACAGCCATAATCACACAGCACCTTCTCCCTCAGTCACTGTGAGGAGAGCTGTGACACAAGGTATTGGGGAGAGAGTGTGTTACACACAGCCATGATCACACAGCACCTCCTCCCTCAGTCACTGTGAGGAGAGCTGTGACACAAGGTAAGGAGGAGAGAGTGCGTTACACACAGCCATGATCACACAGCACCTCCTCCCTCAGTCACTGTGTGGAGAGCTGTGACACAAGGTAATGGGGAGAGAGTGTGTTACACACAGCCATGCTCACTAATCTCCTCCCTCAGTCACTGTGAGGAGAGCTGTGACACAAGGTAATGGGGAGAGGGTGTGTTACACACAGCCAAGATCACTAATATCCTCCCTCAGTCACTGTGAGGAGAGCTGTGACACAAGGTAACGGGGAGAGAGTGTGTTACACACAGCCATGATCACACAGCACCTTCTCCCTCAGTCACTGTGAGGAGAGCTGTGACACAAGGTAAGGAGGAGAGAGTGTGTTACACACAGCCATGATCACACAGCACCTCTTCCCTCAGTCACTGTGAGGAGAGCTGTGACACAAGGTAAGGAGGAGAGAGTGCGTTACACACAGCCATGATCACACAGCACCTCCTCCCTCAGTCACTGTGTGGAGAGCTGTGACACAAGGTAATGGGGAGAGAGTGTGTTACACACAGCCATGCTCACTAATCTCCTCCCTCAGTCACTGTGAGGAGAGCTGTGACAGAAGGTAATGGGGAGAGAGTGTGTTACACACAGCCATGATCACTAATATCCTCCCTCAGTCACTGTGAGGAGAGCTGTGACACAAGGTAACGGGGAGAGAGTGTGTTACACACAGCCATGATCACACAGCACCTTCTCCCTCAGTCACTGTGAGGAGAGCTGTGACACAAGGTAATGGGGAGAGAGTGTGTTACACAAAGCCATGAACACTATTCTCCTCCCTCAGTCACTGTGAGGAGAGCTGTGACACAAGGTAATGGGGAGAGAGTGTGTTACACACAGCCATGATCACTAATCTCCTCCCTCAGTCACTGTGAGGAGAGCTGTGACACAAGGTAACGGGGAGAGAGTGTGTTACACACAGCCATGATCACACAGCACCTTCTCCCTCAGTCACTGTGAGGAGAGATGTGAAACAAGGTAAGGAGGAGAGAGTGTGTTACACACAGCCATGATCACACAGCACCTCCTCCCTCAGTCACTGTGAGGAGAGCTGTGACACAAGGTAAGGAGGAGAGAGTGTGTTACACACAGCCATGATCACACAGCACCTCCTCCCTCAGTCACTGTGAGGAGAGCTGTGACACAAGGTAAGGGGGAGAGAGTGTGTTACACACAGCCATGATCACACAGCACCTCCTCCCTCAGTCACTGTGAGGAGAGCTGTAACACAAGGTAAGGAGGAGAGTGTGTGTTACACACAGCCATGATCACACAGCACCTTCTCCCTCAGTCACTGTGAGGAGAGCTGTGACACAAGGTAAGGAGGAGAGAGTGCGTTACACACAGCCATGATCACACAGCACCTCCTCCCTCAGTCACTGTGAGGAGAGCTGTGACACAAGGTAAGGAGGAGAGAGTGCGTTACACACAGCCAAGATCACACAGCACCTTCTCCCTCAGTCACTGTGAGGAAAGCTGTGACACAAGGTAAGGGGGAGAGAGTGTGTTACACACAGCCATGATCACACAGCACCTCCCTCAGTCACTGTGAGGAGAGCTGTGACACAAGGTAAGGAGGAGAGAGTGTGTTACACACAGCCATGATCACACAGCACCTCCTCCCTCAGTCACTGTGAGGAGAGCTGTGACACAAGGTAAGGAGGAGAGAGTGCGTTACACACAGCCATGATCACACAGCACCTCCTCCCTCAGTCACTGTGTGGAGAGCTGTGACACAAAGTAATGGGGAGAGAGTGTGTTACACACAGCCATGCTCACTAATCTCCTCCCTCAGTCACTGTGAGGAGAGCTGTGACACAAGGTAATGGGGAGAGAGTGTGTTACGCACAGCCATGATCACTAATATCCTCCCTCAGTCACTGTGAGGAGAGCTGTGACACAAGGTAACGGGGAGAGAGTGTGTTACACACAGCCATGATCACACAGCACCTTCTCCCTCAGTCACTGTGAGGAGAGCTGTGACACAAGGTAATGGGGAGAGAGTGTGTTACACAAAGCCAAGAACACTATTCTCCTCCCTCAGTCACTGTGAGGAGAGCTGTGACACAAGGTAATGGGGAGAGAGTGTGTTTCACACAGCCATGATCACTAATCTCCTCCCTCAGTCACTGTGAGGAGAGCTGTGACACTAGGTAACGGGGAGAGAGTGTGTTACACACAGCCATGATCACACAGCACCTTCTCCCTCAGTCATGGTGAGGAGAGCTGTAACACAAGGTAAGGAGGAGAGCGTGCGTTATACACAGCCATGATCACACTGCACCTCCTCCCTCAGTCACTGTGAAGAGAGCTGTGACACAAGGTAAGGAGGAGAGAGTGTGTTACACACAGCCATGATCACACAGCACCTCCTCCCTCAGTCACTGTGAGGAGAGCTGTGACACAAGGTAACGGGGAGAGAGTGTGTTACACACAGCCATGATCACACAGCACCTTCTCCCTCAGTCACTGTGAGGAGAGCTGTGACACAAGGTAATGGGGAGAGAGTGTGTTACACAAAGCCAAGAACACTATTCTCCTCCCTCAGTCACTGTGAGGAGAGCTGTGACACAAGGTAATGGGGAGAGAGTGTGTTTCACACAGCCATGATCACTAATCTCCTCCCTCAGTCACTGTGAGGAGAGCTGTGACACTAGGTAACGGGGAGAGAGTGTGTTACACACAGCCATGATCACACAGCACCTTCTCCCTCAGTCACTGTGAGGAGAGCTGTGACACAAGGTAATGGGGAGAGAGTGTGTTACACACAGCCATGATCACTAATCTCCTTCCTCAGTCACTGTGAGGAGAGCTGTGACACAAGGTAATGGGGATAGAGTGTGCGTTACACACAGCCATGATCACACAGCACCTCCTCCCTCAGTCATGGTGAGGAGAGCTGTAACACAAGGTAAGGAGGAGAGAGTGCGTTACACACAGCCATGATCACACAGCACCTCCTCCCTCAGTCACTGTGAGGAGAGCTGTGACACAAGGTAAGGAGGAGAGAGTGTGTTACACACAGCCATGATCACACAGCACCTCCTCCCTCAGTCACTGTGAGGAGAGCTGAGACACAAGGTAAGGAGGAGAGAGTGCGTTACACACAGCCATGATCATACAGCACCTTCTCCCTCAGTCACTGTGAGGAGAGCTGTGACACAAGGTAAGGAAGAGAGAGTGTGTTACACACAGCCATGATCACACAGCACCTTCTCCCTCAGTCACTGTGAGGAGAGCTGTCACACAAGGTAATGGGGAGAGAGTGTGTTACACAAAGCCATGAACACTATTCTCCCTCAGTCACTGTGAGGAGAGCTGTGACACAAGGTAATGGGGAGAGAGTGTGTTACACACAGCGATGATCACTAATCTCCTCCCTCAGTCACTGTGAGGAGAGCTGTGACACAAGGTAACGGGGAGAGAGTGTGTTACACACAGCCATAATCACACAGCACCTCCTCACTCAGTCACCGTGAGGAGAGCTGTGACACAAGTTAAGGGGGAGAGAGTGTGTTCCACACAGCCATGATCACACAGCACCTTCTCCCTCAGTCACTGTGAGGAGAGCTGTGACACAAGGTAAGGAGGAGAGAGTGTGTTACACACAGCCATGATCACACAGCACATTCTCCGTCAGTCACTGTGAGGAGAGCTGTGACACAAGGTAATGGGGAGAGAGTGTGTTACACACAGCCATAATCACTATTCTCCTCCCTCAGTCACTGTGAGGAGAGCTGTGACACAAGGTAAGGGGGAGAGAGTGTGTTACACACAGCCATGATCACACAGCACCTTCTCCCTCAGTCACTGTGAGGAGAGCTGTGACACAAGGTAATGGGGAGAGAGTGTGTTACACACAGCCATGATCACACAGCACCTCCTCCCTCAGTCACTGTGAGGAGAGCTGTGACACAAGGTAAGGGGGAGAGAGTGTGTTACACAAAGCCATGAACACTATTCTCCTCCCTCAGTCACTGTGAGGAGAGCTGTGACACAAGGTAACGGGGAGAGAGTGTGTTACACACAGCCATAATCACACAGCACCTCCTCACTCAGTCACCGTGAGGAGAGCTGTGAAACAAGTTAAGGGGGAGAGAGTGTGTTACACACAGCCATGATCACACAGCACCTTCTCCCTCAGTCACTGTGAGGAGAGCTGTGACACAAGGTAAGGAGGAGAGAGTGTGTTACACACAGCCATGATCACACAGCACCTTCTCCGTCAGTCACTGTGAGGAGAGCTGTGACACAAGGTAATGGGGAGAGAGTGTGTTACACACAGCCATAATCACACAGCACCTCCTCCCTCAGTCACTGTGAGGACAGCTGTGACACAAGGTAAGGGGGAGAGAGTGTGTTACACAAAGCCATGAACACTATTCTCCTCCCTCAGTCACTGTGAGGAGAGCTGTGACACAAGGTAACGGGGAGAGAGTGTGTTACACACAGCCATAATCACACAGCACCTCCTCACTCAGTCACTGTGAGGAGAGCTGTGACACAAGGTAAGGGGGAGAGAGTGTGTTACACACAGCCATGATCACACAGCACCTTCTCCCTCAGTCACTGTGAGGAGAGCTGTGACACAAGGTAATGGGGAGAGAGTGTGTTACACACAGCCATGATCACTAATCTCCTTCCTCAGTCACTGTGAGGAGAGCTGTAACACAAGGTAATGGGGAGAGAGTGTGCGTTACACACAGCCATGATCACACAGCACCTCCTCCCTCAGTCATGGTGAGAAGAGCTGTAACACAAGGTAAGGAGGAGAGAGTGTGTTACACACAGCCATGATCACACAGCACCTCCTCCCTCAGTCACTGTGTGGAGAGCTGTGACACAAGGTAATGGGGAGAGAGTGTGTTACACAAAGCCATGAACACTATTCTCCTCCCTCAGTCACTGTGAGGAGAGCTGTGACACAAGGTAATGGGGAGAGAGTGTGTTACACACAGCCATGATCACTAATCTCCTCCCTCAGTCACTGTGAGGAGAGCTGTGACACAAGGTAACGGGGAGAGAGTGTGTTACACAGAGCCATAATCACACAGCACCTCCTCCCTCAGTCACTGTGAGGAGAGCTGTGACACAAGGTAAGGGGGAGAGAGTGTGTTACACACAGCCATGATCACACAGCACCTTCTCCCTCAGTCACTGTGAGGAGAGCTGTGACACAAGGTAATGGGGAGAGAGTGTGTTACACACAGCCATGATCACACAGCACCTCCTCCCTCAGTCACTGTGAGGAGAGCTGTGACACAAGGTAAGGGGGAGAGAGTGTGTTACACACAGCCATGATCACTATTCTCCTCCCTCAGTCACTGTGAGGAGAGCTGTGACACAAGGTAAGGGGGAGAGAGTGTGTTACACACAGCCATGGTCACACAGCACCTCCTCCCTCAGTCACTGTGAGGAGAGCTGTGACACAAGGTAAGGGGGAGAGAGTGTTACATACAGCCATGATCACACAGCACCTTCTCCCTCAGTCACTGTGAGGAGAGCTGTGACACAAGGTAATGGGGAGAGAGTGTGTTACACACAGCCATGATCACTAATCTCCTTCTCCCTCAGTCACTGTGAGGAGAGCTGTAACACAAGGTAATGGGGAGAGAGTGTGCGTTACACACAGCCATGATCACACAGCACCTCCTCCCTCAGTCATGGTGAGGAGAGCTGTAACACAAGGTAAGGAGGAGAGAGTGTGTTACACACAGCCATAATCACACAGCACCTCCTCCCTCAGTCACTGTGAGGAGAGCTGTGACACAAGGTAAGGGGGAGAGAGTGTGTTACACACAGCCATGATCACACAGCACCTTCTCCCTCAGTCACTGTGAGGAGAGCTGTGGCACAAGGTAATGGGGAGAGAGTGTGTTACACACAGCCATGATCACACAGCACCTCCTCCCTCAGACACTGTGAGGAGAGCTGTGACACAAGGTAAGGAGGAGAGAGTGTGTTACACACAGCCATGATCACACAGCACCTTCTCCCTCAGTCACTGTGAGGAGAGCTGTGGCACAAGGTAATGGGGAGAGAGTGTGTTACACACAGCCATGATCACACAGCACCTCCTCCCTCAGACACTGTGAGGAGAGCTGTGACACAAGGTAAGGAGGAGAGAGTGCGTTACACACAGCCATGATCACACAGCACCTCCTCCCTCTGTCACTGTGAGGAGAGCTGTGACACAAGGTAAGGAGGAGAGAGTGTGTTACACACAGCCATAATCACTATTCTCCTCCCTCAGTCACTGTGAGGAGAGCTGAGACACAAGGTAAGGAGGAGAGAGTGCGTTACACACAGCCATGATCACACAGCACCTCCTCCCTCAGTCACTGTGAGGAGAGCTGAGACACAAGGTAAGGGGGAGAGAGTGTGTTACACACAGCCATGATCACTAATCTCCTCCCTCAGTCACTGTGAGGAGTGCTATGCCACAAGGTAAGGGGGAGAGAGTGTGTTACACACAGCCATGATCACACAGCACCTCCTCCCTCAGTCACTGTGAGGAGAGCTGTGACACAAGGTAAGGGGGAGAGAGTGTGCTACACACAGCCATGATCACACAGCACCTCCTCCCTCTGTCACTGTGAGGAGAGTTGTGACACAAGGTAATGGGGAGAGAGTGTGTTACACACAGCCATGATCACACAGCACCTTCTCCCTCAGTCACTGTGAGGAGAGCTGTGACACAAGGTAAGGGGGAGAGAGTGTGTTACACACAGCCATGATCACTAATCTCCTCCCTCAGTCACTGTGAGGAGAGCTGTGACACAAGGTAATGGGGAGAGAGTGTGTTACACACAGCCATGATCACACAGCACCTCCTCCCTCAGTCACTGTGAGGAGAGCTGTGACACAAGGTAAGGAGGAGAGAGTGCATTACACACAGCCATGATCACACAGCACCTTCTCTCTCAGTCACTGTGAGGAGAGCTGTGACACAAGGTAATGGGGAGAGAGTGTGTTACACACAGCCATGATCACACAGCACCTCCTCCCTCAGTCACTGTGAGGAGAGCTGTGACACAAGGTAATGGGGAGAGAGTGTGTTACACACAGCCATGATCACACAGCACCTTCTCCCTCAGTCACTGTGAGGAGAGCTGGGACACAAGGTAATGGGGAGAGAGTGTGTTACACACAGCCATGATCACACAGCACCCCCTCCCTCAGTCACTGTGAGGAGAGCTGTGACACAAGGTAAGGAGGAGAGAGTGTGTTACACACAGCCATGATCACACAGCACCTTCTCCCTCAGTCACTGTGAGGAGAGCTGTGACACAAGGTAATGGGGAGAGTGTGTGTTACACACAGCCATGATCACACAGCACCTCCTCCCTCAGTCACTGTGAGGAGAGCTGTGACACAAGGTAAGGGGGAGAGAGTGTTACACACAGCCATGATCACACAGCACCTTCTCCCTCAGTCACTGTGAGGAGAGCTGTGACACAAGGTAAGGGGGAGAGAGTGTTACACACAGCCATGATCACACAGCACCTCCTCCCTCTGTCACTGTGAGGAGAGTTGTGACACAAGGTAATGGGGAGAGAGTGTGTTACACACAGCCATGATCACACAGCACCTTCTCCCTCAGTCACTGTGAGGAGAGCTGTGACACAAGGTAAGGGGGAGAGAGTGTGTTACACACAGCCATGATCACTAATCTCCTCCCTCAGTCACTGTGAGGAGAGCTGTGACACAAGGTAATGGGGAGAGAGTGTGTTACACACAGCCATGATCACACAGCACCTCCTCCCTCAGTCACAGTGAGGAGAGCTGTGACACAAGGTAAGGAGGAGAGAGTGCGTTACACACAGCCATGATCACACAGCACCTTCTCCCTCAGTCACTGTGAGGAGAGCTGTGACACAAGGTAATGGGGAGAGAGTGTGTTACACACAGCCATGATCACACAGCACCTCCTCCCTCAGTCACTGTGAGGAGAGCTGTGACACAAGGTAATGGGGAGAGAGTGTGTTACACACAGCAATGATCACACAGCACCTTCTCCCTCAGTCACTGTGAGGAGAGCTGTGACACAAGGTAATGGGGAGAGAGTGTGTTACACACAGCCATGATCACACAGCACCTCCTCCCTCAGTCACTGTGAGGAGAGCTGTGACACAAGGTAATGGGGAGAGAGTGTGTTACACACAGCAATGATCACACAGCACCTTCTCCCTCAGTCACTGTGAGGAGAGCTGTGACACAAGGTAATGGGGAGAGTGTGTGTTACACACAGCCATGATCACACAGCACCTCCTCCCTCTGTCACTGTGAGGAGAGCTGTGACACAAGGTAAGGGGGAGAGAGTGTTACACACAGCCATGATCACACAGCACCTTCTCCCTCAGTCACTGTGAGGAGAGCTGTGACACAAGGTAATGGGGAGAGAGTGTGTTACACACAGCCATGATCACACAGCACCTTCTCCCTCAGTCACTGTGAGGAGAGCTGTGACACAAGGTAAGGAGGAGAGAGTGTAAAATGTTCTGTATTATGGATTACAGACTTGGCAATGTATAATGCTCCAAGTGGCAATAGATAGGAAATGATAAATTCTACATTCATAGATGGTTGTGCGATGGACCTTGCAGGACCCTAGTACCTATTCCGTATGTAGATATAGGTTATGTATTTGGATTCTCATTATTGTGGTATAATTATTGCGCCCTTTTATACATACTACAAAACAGCATATTCACACACGTTGGAGCAATATACACCATTGTTCAGATCTGGAGAGGTAAGTGCCACAATCCTGCTGGTACAAGGCTGCGTTACGCATCACCTGCGCACTAATAAATGTTACAATAACACTGGCCGGGGTCACTATATGTATAATTTAGTACAGTTTATTCTTATGTGGGTGTCTCTGTGTGACCTCTCATACATATCAGAGAATTGTATACTCTGTACCTGTTATTATTAATGACTAATGAATAATAGCTAATAAATAACAATGAGCACCTTATGTATAGACTTGTATAGTTATATTGTGCCTCCCCCGTATTCTTTATCACTCGCAATCACCAAGGTCACATAAAGAGAAAATCAATAAAACGCGTCAATATGGAAATAAGAGAACGTTGGTTCCCTCCCTGGACGCTGGGACAGCCCTGTGCACGGAAATGGTCTGAGGAGGCAGAGGAGGTGTTAGTGATCGGGAAGCTCCTGTATAGGTGACTCTGCAAACCGTGGAGCTGAGAGACGAATCTGTAGGGTCTGGAAACCTTCATCTCATACACAATAATAACCTCTATGTACGGGGACAGCATTACTGATCGGGACCCAAAGAGATATGAGAACGTCCTGCCTATAAAACAGTGATCCGGTATTATAGTGCATGGCAGCACCTATGGATTTGGGTGCAAATTTACAGTCTCTGTGATCCACCTGTAACTCAGGGTGCAGAGACCGTAACACAATCCTGTATATGGTGGGGCGGTGTAAGTGATTGTCAGGAACACCTGTATTATACAGAGGTAGACTATGACACCTGTATTATACAGAGGTACACTATGACACCTGTATTACACAGAGTTACACTATGACACCTGTATTACACAGTTACACTATGACACCTGTATTACACAGAGTTACACTATGACGCCTGTATTACACAGAGCTACACTATGACACCTGTATTACACAGCGTTACACTATGACACCTGTATTACACAGAGTTACACTATGACACCTGTATTACACAGAGCTACACTATGACACCTGTATTACACAGAGCTACACTATGACACCTGTATTACACAGAGCTACACTATGACACCTGTATAACACAGAGCTAGACTATGACACCTGTATAACACAGAGCTACACTATGACACCTGTATTACACAGAGTTACACTATGACACCTGTATTACACAGAGCTACACTATGACACCTGTATTACACAGAGTTACACTATGACACCTGTATTACACAGAGTTACACTATGACACCTGTATTACACAGAGCTACACTATGACACCTGTATTACACAGAGTTACACTATGACACCTGTATTACACAGAGCTACACTATGACACCTGTATAACACAGAGCTACACTAAGACACCTGTATTACACAGAGTTACACTATGACACCTGTATTACACAGAATTACACTATGACACCTGTATTACACAGAGTTACACTATGACACCTGTATTACACAGAGCTATACTATGACACCTGTATAACACAGCGTTACACTATGACACCTGTATTACACAGAGTTACACTATGACACCTGTATTACACAGAGTTACACTATGACACCTGTATTACACAGAGTTACACTATGACACCTGTATTACACAGAGTTACACTATGACACCTGTATTACACAGAGTTACACTATGACACCTGTATTACACAGTTACACTATGACACCTGTATTACACAGAGTTACACTATGACACCTGTATTACACAGAGTTACACTATGACACCTGTATTACACAGAGTTACACTATGACACCTGTATTACACAGAGTTACACTATGACACCTGTATTACACAGAGCTACACTATGACACCTGTATTACACAGAGCTACACTATGACACCGGTATTAGACAGAGTTACACTATAATACTTGTATTACACAGTTACACTATGACACCTGTATTATAAAGAGCTACACTATGACACCTGTATTACACAGCGTTACACTATGACACCTGTATTACACAGAGCTACACTATGACACCGGTATTAGACAGAGTTACACTATGACACCTGTATTACACAGTTACACAATGACACCTGTATTATAAAGAGCTACACTATGACACCTGTATTATACAGAGTTACACTATGACACCTGTATTATACAGAGTTACACTATGACACCTGTACACAGAGTTACACTATGACACCTGTATTACACAGAGCTACACTATGACACCTGTATTATACAGAGTTACACTATGACACCTGTATTATACAGTGTTACACTATGACACCTGTACACAGAGTTACACTATGACACCTGTATTACACAGAGTTACACTATGACACCTGTATTACACAGAGTTACACTATGACACCTGTATTACACAGAGCTACACTATGACACCTGTATTACACAGCGTTACACTATGACACCTGTATTACACAGAGTTACACTATAATACCTGTATTACACAGAGCTACACTATGACACCTGTATTACACAGCATTACACTATGACACCTGTATTACACAGAGCTACACTATGACACCTGTATTACACAGAGCTACACTATGACACCTGTATTACACAGAGCTACACTATGACACCTGTATTACACAGAGTTACACTATGACACCTGTATTACACAGAGCTATACTATGACACCTGTATTACACAGAGCTACACTATGACACCTGTATTACACAGCGTTACACTATGACACCTGTATTACACAGAGTTACACTATGACACCTGTATTACACAGCGTTACACTATGACACCTGTATTACACAGAGTTACACTATGACACCTGTATTACACAGCGTTACACTATAATACCTGTATTATAAAGAGCTACACTATGACACCTGTATTACACAGCGTTACACTATAATACCTGTATTATAAAGAGCTACACTATGACACCTGTATTACACAGCGTTACACTATAATACCTGTATTACACAGAGCTACACTATGACACCTGTATTACACAGCGTTACACTATAATACCTGTATTATACAGAGTTACACTATGACACCTGTATTATACAGAGTTACACTATGACACCTGTACACAGAGTTACACTATGACACCTATATTACACAGAGTTACACTATGACACCTGTATTACACAGAGTTACACTATGACACCTGTATTACACAGAGTTACACTATGACACCTGTATTACACAGAGTTACACTATGACACCTGTATTATACAGAGTTACACTATGACACCTGTATTACACAGAGTTACACTATGACACCTGTATTACACAGAGTTACACTATGACACCTGTATTACACAGAGTTACACTATGACACCTGTATTATACAGAGTTACACTATGACACCTGTATTACACAGAGTTACACTATGACACCTGTATTACACAGAGGTATACTATGACACCTGTATTACACAGAGTTACACTATGACACCTGTATTACACAGAGTTACACTATGACACCTGTATTACACAGAGTTACACTATGACACCTGTATTACACAGAGTTACACTATGACACCTGTATTACACAGAGTTACACTATGACACCTGTATTACACAGCGTTACACTATAATACCTGTATTACACAGAGTTACACTATGACACCTGTATTACACAGAGCTACACTATGACACCTGTATTACACAGCGTTACACTATGACACCTGTATTACACAGCGTTACACTATGACACCTGTATTACACAGCGTTACACTATAATACCTGTATTACACAGAGTTACACTATGACACCTGTATTACACAGAGCTATACTATGACACCTGTATTACACAGAGCTACACTATGACACCTGTATTACACAGAGCTACACTATGACACCTGTATTACACAGCGTTACACTATGACACCTGTATTACACAGAGTTACACTATGACACCTGTATTACACAGAGTTACACTATGACACCTGTATTAGGGAGGATCATTGTGGGCAGTACAAACCTCATGAGCCTTGAAAATCCTTTTATCAGTGAAATTCAGCTCGTTCCACACGACCTCCACACCTTCCTCTGTATCCATCGCCAGGAACGTGCTCTCAATGCCGGGCATGTTTCCCTGATTCACCTGCAGCCAAGAAAGTAACATGTAGGAGGCAAATGATTAGACAGGTAGGAAATGTCAGTGCCTTTTATTCACATTTAATAAGGTGAAATATTGAAGTTACATTGATTCTCTTGTGTAGCCTCAATAGCATCATCCAAAACAAATCATTTAAAAGGCGAAATATTTAGAATAGCATTAATTCTCATATATAGCCTCAATAGCAAGATTCAAACTGGTACCAGTTTGTGCAAATATTACAATGGTATTAATTCTCACGTGTAGCCTTATCAGACAGATTCAGTGTTGTGCCTGGTAGTGCCTACTACACCATTGTTCACACAAAATACCAGGACGATCAGGGTAAAGACATGGTTACTCTGAATTCTACTTCTCCTCACTTAAGGTGCGTACAGACTGTGCCATCAGGAAAGACAGTACGATTACGACATTGTAATCGTACCGTTGTTCCTGATCCCCTGCAGTGCCTACACTGAACGATCAGTCAGTCAGTGCAGGCACTGCCCATCATTCCTGAACATGGGCAATCTGTCGTTATCGGCACATTGGCCCTGCATGTTCAGGCGATGGACAATGTCGGAAACGACCAGCAGGCGCGTGCATCGCTGGTCGCAGAGGTGTATCTAGTGATCCAAGCACCCCTGGCAATGTAATGGACTGGCACCTTCCCCCCCTAGGCAATGCCCCCAATAGTAATCCCCCAGTAGTAATCCCCCCTATGCTGCATTGCCCCCAGTAGTAGCCCCCCTATACAGTGCCCCCAGAGTAGCCCCCCCTATACATTGCCCCCAGTAGTAGCCCCCCTATACAGTGCCCCCAGAGTAGCCCCCCCTATACATTGCCCCCAGTAGTAGCCCCCCCAGTAGTAGTCCCCAGTAGTAGTCCCCTATACAGTGCCCTCAGTAGTGGTCCCCCCTATACAGTGCCCCCAGTAGTAGTCCCCCCTATACAGTGCCCCCAGTATTGACCACCCCCCTAAATTGCCCTAGTATTGGCCACCCCTATACAGTGCCCCTAGTAGTGGCCACCCACCCCCTAAATTGCCCCCAGTAGTGGCCACCCATACAGTGCTCCCGGTAGTGGCCACCCCCATAAATTGCCCCCAGTAGTGGCCACTGCTATACAGTGCCCCCCTGTAGCGGGCACCCCCCATAAAGTGCCCCCATTAGCGTCCACCCCCTATTTCAGTGCCCCCCCCTGTAGTGCCAGGCTTACACACACAAACACACACACAAAGAACCTTAAAAAAATTAAACTTACCTTATCCCCGGTCCTGACGCGACCACCGCTGTCCGCTCTGAGTCCTGGGCACTCTTCTCCTGGATGGGAGAGACGTCATGACGTATGACGTCTCTCCCATCACATGCTGCGGGGAGAGCCGGCACACGGAGCTCGTGAGTGAGCTCCAGCCGGCTCCCTCCGTGGACGACGCAGCAGCAAATGAGAGTCTGTCTGAGTCTCATTAGCTGGCTGCTATTACACACACAGCCGCCGCCGGCGGATGTGTGTTTGTTACTGTGTAGGGAGACCGCTCTCACTGCGGTCTGCCCTACACTTGTGGGGCTGGGGGACTTGTCCACCCCTTGGCTACTGGTGGCACTGCCGGGCGGCGCCCCCCCTTTGGTCGGCGCCCCTGGCGAGTGCCATCCTGGCCAATGGGTAGATACGCCCTGGCTGGTCGTTTCCTACATTTTAGTGCACGATTTGTGCACGATTACAGAGCGATTGCACGATTACGATGTCGTAATCATGCAATCGCTCAGTAATATCGCCCAGTGTGTACGCACCTTTAGCCTTAGGCCATCAATGAGGAGTCAGAGATTATTCGAGCGCAGTTTTAACCCCTAGAAACAACAGTGTAACCGCAACGTTTCTCAATATTTCACTTCTGCTGTCTTACATACAGCATCGGACCCCCAATGAGAGAATTAAGCTGGGTACACACTGACAGATATATCTGTCCAATCTGTCTGGTGGAAAGGAAAATCTGGTCTGTCTTCCAGGGTTTTGGAGCAAATTTCTATTGGTATTTGCTCCCATACATTAGCAGATTTTCCTTCCCACCAGACAGATTGGAGAGTTATAGTGTGTACCCAGCTTTACTCTGATTGAGGTAGTCATCAGTTAAGAGAGTAGATAGAAAAGATACAGTAAGTAGCATATGTCAGATACTATTGCAGTACTGTGCATGGCACCTTAACATGAGTCTCAGCAATACGAATAACAGTCTAGGGTAGATGATTCAAGCAAAGAAATAGCAGCAGGCAGTAAGGAATTAATGCAAGTATTTGACATTTCCAACACGAACCGTAGCATTGCTTGCATATAGCCTATTAGTTGTAATAAGGACATATGATACATGTGAAACAAATGGATTCCAATGGTTCTATGCACCTACTGTAGCTTATATCTAGCTCATCTGTCTGTACGAGCTTTGAAAAGAGTCCCCGAATATAGACAAATATGCTACTCTCTAAACACATGTGGAAAATAAATAGAGCAAATGGCGGTACTCCTTTGGTTAGCAGCTGATCAGAAAGACAGGGGATTCAGTTCATGAAAGCGGATTATCACACATAGAAAACATTGGGCATATGCCTTAGCTATTTAGAAAATGGCCCTATGAACTATGAGTAGGTACAGAAGGCTCAACATCCATAGGTATACATTAATATAATAACTATCTGCTTAGAATTGTATATAGTTAGTTTTAGGATTCATTAAACATGGCCTGGTATGCAGTGGTTTGTATATACATATATAGCCACAAGGGTCTGATCTAGCTCAGACAGTATAATCCTTATACACTGACATATAGACCTGCTAGCATGGTTTCATATAAGCAGCAAAAACGCTGACAATTCAATGTGCTAGTCTGCAGTTGTCAGGCACGTATATAGCAGACCCTCCAACATGACCCCTTCCACCAGGTACACAATGCTCTGCTCCTGGGCTTCCCACCTACCCTCCAACATGACCCCCTCCACCAGGTACACAATGCTCTGCTCCTGGGCTTCCCACCTACCCTCCAACATGACCCCCTCCACCAGGTACAAAAAGCTCTGCTCCTGGGCTTCCCACCTACCCTCCAACATGACCCCTTCCACCAGGTACACAATGCTCTGCTCCTGGGCTTCCCACCTACCCTCCAACATGACCCCTTCCACCAGGTACACAATGCTCTGCTCCTGGGCTTCCCACCTACCCTCCAACATGACCCCCTCCACCAGGTACATAATGCTCTGCTCCTGGGCTTCCCACCTACCCTCCAACATGACCCCCTCCACCAGGTACACAATGCTCTGCTCCTGGGCTTCCCACCTACCCTCCAACATGACCCCCTCCACCAGGTACATAATGCTCTGCTCCTGGGCTTCCCACCTACCCTCCACCAGGTACACAATGCTCTGCTCCTGGGCTTCCCACCTACCCTCCAACATGACCCCTTCCACCAGGTACACAATGCTCTGCTCCTGGGCTTCCCATCTACCCTCCAACATGACCCCTTCCACCAGGTACACAATGCTCTGCTCCTGGGCTTCCCACCTACCCTCCAACATGACCCCTTCCACCAGGTACACAATGCTCTGCTCCTGGGCTTCCCACCTACCCTCCAACATGACCCCCTCCACCAGGTACAAAATGCTCTGCTCCTGGGCTTCCCACCTACCCTCCACCAGGTACACAATGCTCTGCTTCTGGGCTTCCCACCTACCCTCCAACATGACCCCTTCCACCAGGCACACAATGCTCTGCTCCTGGGCTTCCCACCTACCCTCCAACATGACCCCTTCCACCAGGTACACAATGCTCTGCTCCTGGGCTTCCCACCTACCCTCCAACATGACCCCTTCCACCAGGTACACAATGCCCTGCTCCTGGGCTTCCCACCTACCCTCCAACATGACCCCCTCCACCAGGTACAAAATGCTCTGCTCCTGGGCTTCCCACCTACCCTCCAACATGACCCCTTCCACCAGGTACACAATGCTCTGCTCCTGGGCTTCCCACCTACCCTCCAACATGACCCCTTCCACCAGGTACACAATGCCCTGCTCCTGAGCTTCCCACCTACCCTCCAACATGACCCCCTCCACCAGGTACAAAATGCTCTGCTCCTGGGCTTCCCACCTACCCTCCAACATGTCCCCTCCCACCAGGTACACAATGCTCTGCTCCTGGGCTTCCCAACTATCCTCCAACATGACCCCCTCAACCAGGTACAAAATGCTCTGCTCCTGGGCTTCCCACCTACCCTCCAACATGACCCCTTCCACCAGGTACACAATGCTCTGCTCCTGGGCTTCCCAACTATCCTCCAACATGACCCCCTCAACCAGGTACAAAATGCTCTGCTCCTGGGCTTCCCACCTACCCTCCAACATGTCCTCTCCCACCAGGTACACAATACTCTGCTCCTGGGCTTCCCACCTACCCTCCAACATGACCCCTTCCACCAGGTACACAATGCTCTGCTCCTGGGCTTCCCACCTACCCTCCAACATGACCCCTTCCACCAGGTACACAATGCTCTGCTCCTGGGCTTCCCACCTATCCTCCAACATGACCCCTTCCACCAGGTACAAAATGCTCTGATCCTGGGCTTCCCACTTACCCTCCAACATGACCGCTTCCACCAGGTACACAATGCTCTGCTCCTGGGCTTCCCACCTACCCTCCAACATGACCCCTTCCACCAGGTACACAATGCTCTGCTCCTGGGCTTCCCACCTACCCTCCAACATGTCCCCTTCCACCAGGTACACAATGCTCTGCTCCTGGGCTTCCCACCTACCCTCCAACATGTCCCCTCCCACCAGGTACACAATGCTCTGCTCCTGGGCTTCCCACTTACCCTCCAACATGTCCTCTCCCACCAGGTACAAAATGCTCTGATCCTGGGCTTCCCACTTACCCTCCAACATGTCCTCTCCCACCAGGTACAAAATGCTCTGCTCCTGGGCTTCCCACCTACCCTCCAACATGACCCCCTCCACCAGGTACACAATGCTCTGCTCCTGGGCTTCCCACCTAATGTATGATTGCAGTCACCTGTGCTGAACTGATTAATTGATGTGAAGGGCGTTTCAGCAAAGGAGACGGCAATAATCAATTCAGAGTGAAGTCCAGGAGCGGAGAATCTTGTACCTGGAAGGGGTCACATTGGAGGCTATGATATAGGCACAGTGTCATGTGATCCGCATAGTACGCACATAAAGGTGCCTGGTATGCTATGCATGTAAATGACACATATACAAACTGGTAGCTGGCGTGTCCTGTGCTGCGCAGACACAGGCACCCGTCCTGGCAACGCGCGTTTCCCCGATCAGGCTTGTTCACGGAGGAAGCGGCACTGTGATGATAAAAGACTCTACGTGGTCAAAGACGAGGCTAAAGTCAGAAAAGCATCGAAGCCGACGTATACCGCCATACTCCAGGTGACTAAGGACACATCTGTAGCTGCACACTGCCAGGTACTGCTGTATACTGCAGGTCTACGTGTGTATGTATACTGTATACTGCAGGTCTACGTGTGCATGTATACTGTATACTGCAGGTCTACGTGTGTATGTATACTGTATACTATAGGCCTGTGTGTCTGTGAACATACTGTATACTATAGGACTGTGTGTGTGTGTGTGTACATACTGTATACTATAGGTCTATGTGTGTGTGTGTGTGTACATACTGTATACTATAGGTCTATGTGTGTGTACATACTGTATACTATAGGTCTATGTTTGTGTGTGTGTATACATTATACTATAGGTCTATGTGTGTGTACATACTGTATACTATAGGTCTATGTGTGTGTGTGCGCATACTCTATACTATACATCTATGTGTGTGTGTGTACATACTGTATACTATAGGTCTATGTGTGTGTGTGTACATACTGTATACTATAGGTGTGTGTGTACATACTGTATACTATAGGTCTATGTGTGTGTACATACTGTATACTATAGGTCTATGTGTGTGTACATACTGTATACTATAGGTCTATGTGTGTGTACATACTGTATACTATAGGTCTGTGTGTGTACATACTGTATACTATAGGTCTATGTGTGTGTACATACTGTATACTATAGGTCTATGTGTGTGTGTGTACATACTTTATACTATAGGTCTATGTGTGTGTACATACTGTATACTATAGGTCTATGTGTGTGTGTACATACTGTATACTATAGGTCTATGTGTGTGTACATACTGTATACTATAGGTCTATGTGTGTGTACATACTGTATACTATAGGTGTGTGTGTACATACTGTATACTATAGGTGTGTGTGTACATACTGTATACTATAGGTCTATGTGTGTGTACATACTGTATACTATAGGTCTATGTGTGTGTACATACTATAGGTCTATGTGTGTGTGTACATACTGTATACTATAGGTCTATGTGTGTGTGTGCGCATACTCTATACTATAACATCTATGTGTGTGTGTGTACTGTATACTATAGGTCTATGGACCTCATTCAGAGTCGGTCGTACGCCTAACGACCGCAAAACTGAAAAAGGAAGCGATCGCACTGCCGGTCGGTCGCAACCAAAGTGACGCCCATACATGAACAAAGCTCCTCCTCTAGCTAGCGAGTGATAGCAGCGAGTGATTGAGTCAATCGTTGTCAGTCATTGTCAGTCGCTGTATGTTAATTTTCTTCTGCTGGTTGCGGCCGCTTGTGTTATGTGTAAATCACTCCAAAAATTACCAAAAAAACGCATAGAATAAGCCGTCCCCCTGAAATTTATTTATTCTTATTCGCTAATGCAAACACAGCTGAATCAATTACAAGCCAATTAGCAGTGTTATTAGCTACAACAAACGATTGTTAGCTGCTTGCATTGTGTGGTACAAAATAGAAACATCAAACATAACATCAGTCACATTCGATAGTATCGATTGTAGTCTGGGGCTTGAGAGAGCACATACCCAACCTCAAGCTGTACGATCAGCCAGGCCTCTAACCTGCTCGCAGAGTGACGTTTTACTACTTCCGGCCTTTTATGTCGGTCGTAGCAGGTAATGTATGTACACCCCTAAAACGCCCTGAAAACGGTGAGGAACGCCTGCGTTTTCAGACCACCACCCCTGTCACCACCCACAAACGGCCTTTCATGTCAATCAACTCACGGAAGCCAGTTCCTGCTCGTAAGCCGTTCGATCGACATCATTTTGGATTGCAAAGCCTCGTACGCACATGCGCACAAGTAACCGTACGAATTGCGTGGATTGGAAACACCGGATGCGTACGACCGACTCTGAATGAGGTTCTATATGTGTTTGCATACATACTGTATACTACAGGTCTATATGTGTGTGCATACATACTGTATACTATAGGTCTATGTGTGTGTGTGTGTACATACTGTATACTATAGGTCTGTGTGTGTGTGTGTACATACTGTATACTATAGGTCTATGTGTGTGTACATACTATATACTATACGTCTGTGTGTGTGTGTGTGTGTGTGTGTGTGTGTGTGTGTGTGTGTGTGTACATACTGTATACTACAGGTCTATGTGTGTGTGTACATACTGTATACTATAGGTCTATGTGTGTGTGTGTGTGTGTGTGTACATACTGTATACTACAGGTCTATGTGTGTGTACATACTGTATACTATAGGTCTGTGTGTGTACATACTGTATACTATAGGTCTATGTGTGTGTGTGTGTGTGTGTGTGTGTGTGTGTGTGTGTGTACATACTGTATACTATAGGTCTGTGTGTGTGTGTACATACTGTATATTATAGGTGTGTGTTTGTGTACATACTGTATACTATAGGTCTGTGTGTGTACATACTGTATACTATAGGTGTGTGTGTGTACATACTGTATACTATAGGTGTGTGTGTGTGTACATACTGTATACTATAGGTCTGTGTGTGTGTACATACTGTATATTATAGGTCTATGTGTGTGTACATACTGTATACTATAGGTCTATGTGTGTGTGTGTACATACTGTATACTATAGGTGTGTGTGTGTACATACTGTATACTACAGGTCTATGTGTGTGTGTACATACTGTATACTATAGGTCTATGTGTGTGTGTGTACATACTGTATACTACAGGTCTATGTGTGTGTGTACATACTGTATACTACAGGTCTATGTGTGTGTGTACATACTGTATACTATAGGTCTGTGTGTGTGTGTGTACATACTGTAGGTCTGTGTGTGTACATACTGTATACTATAGGTGTGTGTGTGTACATACTGTATACTATAGGTGTGTGTGTGTGTACATACTGTATACTATAGGTCTATGTGTGTGTGTGTGTACATACTGTATACTATAGGTCTATGTGTGTGTGTACATACTGTATACTATAGGTCTATGTGTGTGTACATACTGTATACTATAGGTCTATGTGTGTGTACATACTGTAAACTATAGGTCTATGTGTGTGTACATACTGTATACTATAGGTCTATGTGTGTGTGTACATACTGTATACTATAGGTGTGTGTGTGTGTGTGTGTGTACATACTGTATACTATAGGTCTGTGTGTGTACATACTGTATACTATAGGTCTGTGTGTGTGTGTGTGTGTACATACTGTATACTACAGGTCTATGTGCGTGTGTGTGTGTGTGTGTGTGTGTACATACTGTATACTACAGGTCTATGTGTGTGTGTGTGTACATACTGTATACTACAGGTCTATGTGTGTGTGTGTACATACTGTATACTACAGGTCTATGTGTGTGTGTACATACTGTATACTATAGGTCTGTGTGTGTACATACTGTATACTATAGGTGTGTGTGTACATACTGTATACTATAGGTCTATGTGTGGGTGTGTGTACATACTGTATACTATAGGTCTAGGTGTGTGTGTACATACTGTATACTATAGGTGTGTGTGTACATACTGTATACTATAGGTCTATGTGTGTGTGTACATACTGTATACTATAGGTCTATATGTGTGTGTGTGTACATACTGTATACTATAGGTCTATGTGTGTGTGTGTGTGTGTACATACTGTATACTATAGGTGTGTGTGTACATACTGTATACTATAGGTCTATGTGTGTGTGTGTACATACTGTATACTATAGGTGTGTGTGTGTACATACTGTATACTATAGGTCTATGTGTGTGTACATACTGTATACTATAGGTGTGTGTGTGTGTGTACATACTGTATACTATAGGTCTGTGTGTGTACATACTGTATACTATAGGTGTGTGTGTGTGTGTACATACTGTATACTATAGGTCTATGTGTGTGTGTACATACTGTATACTATAGGTGTGTGTGTGTGTGTGTACATACTGTATACTATAGGTCTGTGTGTGTGTGTACATACTGTATACTATAGGTCTATATGTGTGTGTACATACTGTATACTATAGGTCTATGTGTGTGTACATACTGTATACTATAGGTCTGTATGCGTACATACTGTATACTATAGGACTGTGTGTGTGTACATACTGTATACTACAGGTCTATGTGTGTGTGTGTACATACTGTATACTACAGGTCTATGTGTGTGTGTACATACTGTATACTACAGGTCTATGTGTGTGTGTGTGTGTGTGTGTGTGTGTGTACATACTGTATACTATAGGTCTGTGTGTGTGTGTACATACTGTATATTATAGGTGTGTGTTTGTGTACATACTGTATACTATAGGTCTGTGTGTGTACATACTGTATACTATAGGTGTGTGTGTGTACATACTGTATACTACAGGTCTGTATGTGTGTACATACTGTATACTATAGGTCTATGTGTGTGTGTACATACTGTAGGTCTGTGTGTGTGTACATACTGTATACTATAGGTGTGTGTGTGTACATACTGTATACTATAGGTGTGTGTGTGTACATACTGTATACTATAGGTCTGTGTGTGTGTACATACTGTATATTATAGGTCTATGTGTGTGTACATACTGTATACTATAGGTCTATGTGTGTGTGTGTGTGTGTACATACTGTATACTATAGGTGTGTGTGTGTACATACTCTATACTACAGGTCTATGTGTGTGTGTACATACTGTATACTATAGGTCTATGTGTGTGTGTGTGCATACTGTATACTACAGGTCTATGTGTGTGTGTACATACTGTATACTATAGGTCTGTGTGTGTGTGTGTACATACTGTAGGTCTGTGTGTGTGTACATACTGAATACTATAGGTGTGTGTGTGTACATACTGTATACTATAGGTGTGTGTGTGTACATACTGTATACTATAGGTCTATGTGTGTGTGTGTGTGTACATACTGTATACTATAGGTCTATGTGTGTGTGTACATACTGTATACTATAGGTCTATGTGTGTGTGTACATACTGTATACTATAGGTCTATGTGTGTGTACATACTGTATACTATAGGTCTATGTGTGTGTACATACTGTAAACTATAGGTCTATGTGTGTGTACATACTGTATACTATAGGTCTATGTGTGTGTGTACATACTGTATACTATAGGTGTGTGTGTGTGTGTACATACTGTATACTATAGGTCTGTGTGTGTACATACTGTATACTATAGGTCTGTGTGTGTGTGTGTACATACTGTATACTACAGGTCTATGTGCGTGTGTGTGTGTGTGTGTGTACATACTGTATACTACAGGTCTATGTGTGTGTGTGTACATACTGTATACTACAGGTCTATGTGTGTGTGTACATACTGTATACTATAGGTCTGTGTGTGTACATACTGTATACTATAGGTGTGTGTGTACATACTGTATACTATAGGTCTATGTGTGGGTGTGTGTACATACTGTATACTATAGGTCTAGGTGTGTGTGTACATACTGTATACTATAGGTGTGTGTGTACATACTGTATACTATAGGTCTATGTGTGTGTGTACATACTGTATACTATAGGTCTATATGTGTGTGTGTACATACTGTATACTATAGGTCTATGTGTGTGTGTGTACATACTGTATACTATAGGTGTGTGTGTACATACTGTATACTATAGGTCTATGTGTGTGTGTGTACATACTGTATACTATAGGTCTATGTGTGTGTGTGTGTGTACATACTGTATACTATAGGTGTGTGTGTGTACATACTGTATACTATAGGTCTGTGTGTGTGTACATACTGTATACTATAGGTGTGTGTGTGTGTACATACTGTATACTATAGGTCTATGTGTGTGTGTACATACTGTATACTATAGGTGTGAGTGTGTGTGTGTGTACATACTGTATACTATAGGTCTGTGTGTGTGTGTACATACTGTATACTATAGGTCTATATGTGTGTGTACATACTGTATACTATAGGTCTATGTGTGTGTACATACTGTATACTATAGGTCTGTATGCGTACATACTGTATACTATAGGACTGTGTGTGTGTGTACATACTGTATACTACAGGTCTATGTGTGTGTGTGTACATACTGTATACTACAGGTCTATGTGTGTGTGTGTGTACATACTGTATACTACAGGTCTATGTGTGTGTGTGTACATACTGTATACTACAGGTCTATGTGTGTGTGTGTACATACTGTATACTATAGGTCTGTGCGTGTGTACATACTGTATACTATAGGTGTGTGTACATACTGTATACTATAGGTCTATGTGTGTGTGTGTGTACATACTGTATACTATAGGTGTGTGTGTACATACTGTATACTATAGGTCTATGTGTGTGTACATACTGTATACTATAGGTCTATATGTGTGTGTGTACATACTGTATACTATAGGTCTATGTGTGTGCGTGTGTACATACTGTATACTATAGGTGTGTGTGTACATACTGTATACTATAGGTCTATGTGTGTGTGTGTACATACTGTATACTATAGGTGTGTGTGTGTACATACTGTATACTATAGGTCTATGTGTGTGTGTACATACTGTATACTATGTGTGTGTGTGTGTGTGTGTACATACTGTATACTATAGGTCTATGTGTGTGTGTACATACTGTATACTATAGGTGTGTGTGCACATACTGTATACTATAGGTCTATGTGTGTGTGTACATACTGTATACTATAGGTGTGTGTGTGTGTACATACTGTATACTATAGGTCTATGTGTGTGTGTGTACATACTGTATACTATAGGTCTATGTGTGTGTGTACATACTGTATACTATAGGTCTATGTGTGTGTACATACTGTATACTATAGGTCTATGTGTGTGTGTGTGTGTGTGTGTGTACATACTATATACTATAGGTCTATGTGTGTGTGTACATACTGTATACTATAGGTCTGTGTGTGTACATACTGTATACTATAGGTCTGTGTGTGTGTGTACATACTGTATACTACAGGTCTATTTGTGTGTGTGTGTACATACTGTATACTACAGGTCTATGTGTGTGTGTGTGTGTACATACTGTATACTACAGGTCAATGTGTGTGTGTACATACTGTATACTACAGGTCTATGTGTGTGTGTACATACTGTATACTATAGGTCTGTGTGTGTACATACTGTATACTATAGGTCTGTGTGTGTGTACATACTGTATACTATAGGTGTGTGTGTACATACTGTATACTATAGGTCTATGTGTGGGTGTGTGTACATACTGTATACTATAGGTCTATGTGTGGGTGTGTGTACATACTGTATACTATAGGTCTGTGTGTACATACTGTATACTATAGGTTTATGTGTGTGTGTGTACATACTGTATACTATAGGTGTGTGTGTGTACATACTGTATACTATAGGTCTATGTGTGTGTGTGTACATACTGTATACTATAGGTGTGTGTGTACATACTGTATACTATAGGTCTGTGTGTGTGTACATACTGTATACTATAGGTGTGTGTGTACATACTGTATACTATAGGTCTATATGTGTGTGTACATACTGTATACTATAGGTCTATATGTGTGTGTGTGTACATACTGTATACTATAGGTCTATGTGTGTGCGTGTGTACATACTGTATACTATAGGTGTGTGTGTACATACTGTATACTATAGGTCTATGTGTGTGTGTGTACATACTGTATACTATAGGTGTGTGTGTGTGTACATACTGTATACTATAGGTGTGTGTGTGTGTGTGTACATACTGTATACTATAGGTGTGTGTGTGTGTGTACATACTGTATACTATAGGTCTATGTGTGTGTGTACATACTGTATACTATAGGTGTGTGTGTGCACATACTGTATACTATAGGTCTATGTGTGTGTGAACATACTGTATACTATAGGTGTGTGTGTGTGTACATACTGTATACTATAGGTCTATGTGTGTGTGTACATACTGTATACTATAGGTCTATGTGTGTGTGTACATACTGTATACTATAGGTCTATGTGTGTGTACATACTGTATACTATAGGTCTATGTGTGTACATACTGTATACTATAGGTCTATGTGTGTGTGTACATACTGTATACTATAGGTGTGTGTGTACATACTGTATACTATAGGTCTGTGTGTGTACATACTGTATACTATAGGTCTGTGTGTGTGTGTGTGTGTGTACATACTGTATACTATAGGTGTGTACATACTGTATACTATAGGTCTATGTGTGTGTGCGTACATACTGTATACTATAGGTCTATGTGTGTGTGTACATACTGTATACTATAAGTCTATGTGTGTGTGTACATACTGTATACTATAGGTCTATGTGTGTGTACATACTGTATACTATAGGTGTGTGTGTACATACTGTATACTATAGGTCTATGTGTGGGTGTGTGTACATACTGTATACTATAGGTCTATGTGTGTGTGTGTACATACTGTATACTATAGGTGTGTGTGTACATACTGTATACTATAGGTCTATGTGTGTGTGTGTACATACTGTATACTATAGATCTATGTGTGTGTGTGTGTACATACTGCATACTATAGGTCTATGTGTGTGTGTGTGTACATACTGTATACTATTGGTGTGTGTGTGTGTGTGTGTGTACATACTGTATACTATAGGTCTATGTGTGAGTGTGTACATACTGTATACTATGTGTGTGTGTGTACATACTGTATACTATAGGTCTATGTGTGTGTGTACATACTGTATACTATAGGTGTGTGTGTGTACATACTGTATACTATAGGTCTATGTGTGTGTGTGTACATACTGTATACTATAGGTGTGTGTGTGTACATACTGTATACTATAGGTCTATGTGTGTGTGTACATACTGTATACTATAGGTCTATGTTTGTGTGTACATACTGTATACTATAGGTCTATGTGTGTGTGTACATACTGTATACTATAGGTCTATGTGTGTGTACATACTGTATACTATAGGTCTATGTGTGTGTATACATACTGTATACTATAGGTCTATGTGTGTGTGTACATACTGTATACTATAGGTCTATGTGTGTGTACATACTGTATACTATAGGTGTGTGTGTACATACTGTATACTATATGTCTATGTGTGGGTGTGTGT